>VZTH01005523.1:65925-129274 GCA_013397815.1 Aleadryas rufinucha
CGCCGAGCGCGTCCCGGGCTGGGGCGGCGGGTTCGTGTCCCGGCAGAGCCTCCCTCCGACAGCGGGGACCGGCGCCCCGGCAGCGTCCGCCTCAGCGCCGGGTCTCCTTGTCTTGCCTTGCCTTGCCTTTCCTCCTGCTGTCCTGGGGCTCGGTCCGGCGTGACCCCCGGGGAGGCGGGAGGCATCACCCTGCTCCGACGGCCCCGGGGAGTTCCCGTTCCCCTTCGGTGGAGCGGGGGAAAGGTCCCCACCGTCCTCTTGCTACACACGGGAGGAAGACGCGGAGAGATCGTGGCTGTGCGCTCTCAGTTTGAGCTCCAAAGCACGTTGTGATGGCTCGGCGGTGCGGCCCGAGCTCAGCTCCCTGGGCTGTAGGTGCGCTGGTCAGGGCTTGGTGCCGCACCAGCCCTGTATCCCAGGGATAGTGTGGCTCAGGATAGTCCCGAACCTGTCCAGCTACCTATCGTCTCCATCTGGCAGTGACGCGCAGACAGCAGCAGGCGGAGAGAGTTGACTCCTTAGAAGGACCATTAAGAGCCATCTACAAAAGCAAGTTAGATTTGTAGGCACCCTGAAACTATGTTGCTGTCGTCATGATACTCATCATGCTAGCTTGTGAACTGCTATAAACTTTGCTGATAGTGTTGTATCAGAGTCAAAGAGAGAAACTTTTTTTCCCCCTGACTTCATGACCCTGCTGGCAGAGGTGTGCTATGTTTGTTAGTTGGGTGACTTTTCCTAAGCTAATGGAGCTGCAAAGGATGATCCATGGGATCTCCCATTCAGCTCACACCTTCAGCCCATCTCCGTGTGAGAGAAAGGGAAGTGCTTTCCAGCCCGTCCTACATGCTGCTGCCACGGCATCTTGTCAGGAATGGCAGTGATTCCTGACAAGATGCTTTGCTCCTTATCTGGCTCCAGAAGGACAAAAGGAGGTTGCATGCTCCTGTTAAGGCTGTTCTTTCCTGAGTCTCCCTTCTCCTCCCTCCTTGCTCCTCCAGCTGTTTCTCTCCAAGCTCCTTGCCTGGTTTATCTCCTTTGGCCTCTAGTCTGACTGTTGCAAAACTGTAAAGCTAATTCTTTGCACGATGGTGTCAGGTGCACAACACCAAAACTCAAGTAGCAAAATTACAAAATAAAAAACTAAAAGGTGAAAATTGGTATATGGTAATCTTCTTCATACACCCAGATATTAATTCAAATAATTTTTAAATCTCTTCTGTAGTCTGAGAAGTTAAGGACTTTTCTCACCTTGTATTGTGGGCACACCTAACAGTGAAAGCTTTAAAGTATTTTATGTGACATGAGTTCAAAGGAAAATATCCAGGCCTCTTTTCCAGGTATAGGTTAGTCTCCATTCGGGAATGTGGGTAAAGGGAAGACAAAATAATCAGTGAACTCATGGCTGATTCAAAGCTCAAAAACCCCTTGATTGGTCAAGTCACTCTTAATTTGTTGTGTTTATCTGGAATGGACAGACCTGGGTTTCCTTGGGACAGGCACTTGGAAGGATTTGACGCAGCGGGTTACATTAGCCTTTAGACCTCAGTGACCAGCGTGACAGCTGCTTGTGTCTGGTGTTGATGAGGTGCTAAAGCTGATGCTTTTATGAAGCATCTCTGTCCCGTGCGTGACACTGGAAAGTATAGGTTGGTGGAAGAGTCTGTCTGAGGAATTTGAACAATGGCATATGGCAATTAATAACTGCAATGCTTTGCACTGAAGTTTATTTTGAAAAGCAATGGGTCTCTGCATTTCAATTATTATTTTTAGTTTTGTTTAGCAGCTATTTAATTCNACTTTTTTTCCCCCTGACTTCATGACCCTGCTGGCAGAGGTGTGCTATGTTTGTTAGTTGGGTGACTTTTCCTAAGCTAATGGAGCTGCAAAGGATGATCCATGGGATCTCCCATTCAGCTCACACCTTCAGCCCATCTCCGTGTGAGAGAAAGGGAAGTGCTTTCCAGCCCGTCCTACATGCTGCTGCCACGGCATCTTGTCAGGAATGGCAGTGATTCCTGACAAGATGCTTTGCTCCTTATCTGGCTCCAGAAGGACAAAAGGAGGTTGCATGCTCCTGTTAAGGCTGTTCTTTCCTGAGTCTCCCTTCTCCTCCCTCCTTGCTCCTCCAGCTGTTTCTCTCCAAGCTCCTTGCCTGGTTTATCTCCTTTGGCCTCTAGTCTGACTCTTGCAAAACTGTAAAGCTAATTCTTTGCACGATGGTGTCAGGTGCACAACACCAAAACTCAAGTAGCAAAATTACAAAATAAAAAACTAAAAGGTGAAAATTGGTATATGGTAATCTTCTTCATACACCCAGCTATTAATTCAAATAAATTTTAAATCTCTTCTGTAGTCTGAGAAGTTAAGGACTTTTCTCACCTTGTATTGTGGGCACACCTAACAGTGAAAGCTTTAAAGTATTTTATGTGACATGAGTTCAAAGGAAAATATCCAGGCCTCTTTTCCAGGTATAGGTTAGTCTCCATTCGGGAATGTGGGTAAAGGGAAGACAAAATAATCAGTGAACTCATGGCTGATTCAAAGCTCAAAAACCCCTTGATTGGTCAAGTCACTCTTAATTTGTTGTGTTTATCTGGAATGGACAGACCTGGGTTTCCTTGGGACAGGCACTTGGAAGGATTTGACGCAGCGGGTTACATTAGCCTTTAGACCTCAGTGACCAGCGTGACAGCTGCTTGTGTCTGGTGTTGATGAGGTGCTAAAGCTGATGCTTTTATGAAGCATCTCTGTCCCGTGCGTGACACTGGAAAGTATAGGTTGGTGGAAGAGTCTGTCTGAGGAATTTGAACAATGGCATATGGCAATTAATAACTGCAATGCTTTGCACTGAAGTTTATTTTGAAAAGCAATGGGTCTCTGCATTTCAATTATTATTTTTAGTTTTGTTTAGCAGCTATTTAATTCTGATAAACATGTTGCGTATGTCTCTTTCACAATGTTTATATTTCAGCTTTCTCACCAAACCAACTGTTCACAGTACTTGCTTTTCCCGTTACCAGAAGATCTGCTATTTGCTTTGTCTCAGTCCCATCACAGCTATTGCTAAATTGAACTGTATTCCTTTTTCTCCAATTACTCAATGGTAAAAAAAAAAAAAGAAAAAAATTAATTAACTTTTTTGAGCTTCAGCCATCATCCTCTGAAAGAATAAGGAGGAACAACTGTCAGAGTAATTCAGTAACAGTTTTGCATGGAGTGGTCCGTTTCTGTCACTCAGGGAACAATAGTGGATAGTGACTGTAGTAAATGCAGGCACTGCACACCCTTGTCATCTCGATGATTGTACGTAATGATGTGTGAGCTCTTACACGAAGCCTGGGCTGCTGAAGCTGCTTAGAGCAGCTCGCAAATTGAACACATCAAGTACTCCACAGGGCATATGTTGCTTAAGGTTTTGTTGTGGCTGCCAGCTACAAAAAGCAGGCAAAACTCTGTGCTAAAGGCAAGATCAATTACAATTCAAAGCCTTCGTTTTCCTAATCCTTTGGAAAATATGTTCCTCTTACTGCATTTGCCTTGATAAATAGGGTTGGCAAAGAGTGTGCTGAACAAAAATAGTATATTTGGAGTTCTTGAATCCAATAAGAATGGATTGAGCTGGTGTTGTCAAGTACCTAAATAAAGGGTGTAGAACATATAAGCCAATTAGTTTATATTGGCTGTTTATTAATGAGATTTGAAATAGTTTGACCATTCTTGATCTGAGAGAGTTTGCCTATACAAGTGCTGTCTTCTCGGGAAACATATTTTGGGAGTTTTTAGTATAAAAATTCATGTGCTACTGAAAACTTTTAGCCCAGAAGTATGGGACACAGAGCTTTCTCTGGTAATAGTTTTAGTAGTGGATTTGTACTTTAAAACCTGTCATTTTAGGAAGAATAAAATAGTCTTTCTTTGGCCTTTTATTAGAAAGCAAACAGAGAGCAAAAACAAGTGGAAGAAAGATAATGAAGGGAAGAAAAATGTGTAAGTTTACAGAACTGTAGTTAAATGGTAAAGAAAAAAAAAAAGCAAGAAAAACAATAATAAGTTGCTTAAAATGAATTGTAGGAATTTGAATTTTAAACTTTTCTTCATTTTACAAGCCGTGCAAGTGCTGTTATTTCACTGTCGTTGAATAGCAGAGCAAAGATGACAAACTAAGACAATTTTGGAAGTTGTTAGGCATGACTAATTTTGAGGCAACGAGACAGATTGGCTACCACTGGTATCAAGGACAAAGCATCAGCTTAATTCACTGCATCTAGGACCGATATTCCAAGTGAATGTGGAAAAACAGATAGTGTCTCAGTTATAAAGTCCTTAATTTTTTATTCCTGAACTTTTATTCAGTCACATTATTAGAGTCATTCTCAAGGAGTGCTCTCTCCTGTTTATCAAGCATACATACATTAACTGAGCATAACACGTCAGTGAGATTGCTGGCATTAATGAAGATTTCAAAATACATGACAGTTCCCAGCAGAAGTTTACTTGTTCACTTAGACAACTGTAAGAGCCCTTGTCTTAAAAGGTTCACACTTTAATCATTAGCTTACTGATTGTCTCAAAGTTTGCCTAAACATGTAGGTTTTTTCCTCACTTTACAGTCATTTAAAGTTTTGATAAGTTATAACTTTTAATTTATTTGAATTTGCAATTTATCCACTTGTATTTCAAATAAATTATTAATCTATTTAGAGAAAGTGGGCAGACATTGCTGAAGTACCAGGTGGGGAGGGTTTTTTGTATAAGAAGTTTAAAATGAAAATACTGATGATGCAAACTGAATTAAGCAATAGTTAATTGTTGAGTATTTGATGAATTCTAGGAAGGAAGGTTTTACTGTTTTTTGGTAGTAGGCAACTGCAAAGAAGCAGTTCAACAAGGTCTAGAGAAATCCATTGCATTGTGTGATCCTGGCCAAAACACAAATTATTTGAGCTTCTGTTAACTTATCTCTTAAGCAGATCATAAAAAGCCTTTCTTTATTTGTTGCAGTTCTGCAAAAGGTGTGAGGTTCCAAGTAGAAAATACACTTGTTAATAGAAGACAAGGCAGCCTATATACATACATGTATATATATAAAGTTGTACCCCACTTAGAGGTGAAATATTTGGAATACTGTAATCCATGTGTGTCCTCAGTCAGAATGGGTCACTTAAATTATCAAATGGATAGTTGAATGGTTTATTGGGGTGAGAGGTTTCTTTCATGTCTCATGTTTCTGGCTTTAAGGGGTTCAACACTTAGGACTTTGTGTGGCGGTCCTTCAAAACAACATGTCAGTCTCTTGTCACATATTTCATCCATCTATGAGAAACTCTCAGGGCCATGAACCACTGATGTTGAAAGCTATTTTAAGGCTTATTTTTACCTTGGGGCTTCTTTTGTTTCGGTTTGGGGTTTTGGGGGTTATTTTGTTGTGGGTTTTTTTGCTGATGCTTTCACTTCATATATAGACCCATCAGTGCAGATATGTCATGGTACTCAAGTTGCCTCTGATTTGACATTCGAATAATGTAAAGTTGAGCTGTTTGTCACAAGCTGGGGTTGAGGCACCATTTCTAACCAGATTTACTCAGTGAAGCGAAGCTGTTTGGTTGAACCTCGGGGCAGGCAGACCTGCGAGTGCCAGGCACTGGGGCGAGGCACAGAAAGCAAGGTTGAAACAGACTTTAAATCACATTCTGGAGGCCATGAGCTTTGTGCTGATACCCATAATTTTTAGGTCCCAGCAGGCAGCGAGGTTCACCTTATCTAAGTGTAACTGTGTGAAGCTTTGATGTTTGGTATAAATTAGGCTTCTTGTGTTGTTAATTAAGAGAACCGGGAGCTCAAGGGGATAAGTCAGGCCCTGGCCTTGGATGGGTAGCTACATGCCACCTGATGTGTCCCTCTGGGAGTGCTCTGTGAAGGAGTGGTGAGAAGGCTGTGCAGCCAGGTGTGCTCACTAAAGCACAGGGCAGTCCTGCCTCGTTAGGTGCTTTCTGGAAGATGACAAACAACTTTCATCCTTATACAACGATGGTGTCTCTAAAGTGGGATGTCAAACACTGCTGTAGGTAATAAGATCCTGAATGTAGTGGTTAGAGCTGCATGATGGGAATCCCTCATCTGACTTTGTCACTCTACTAGAAATCCAGAGCAAGGAGGTTAGACACAAGTTGCTCTGAGTAATTCCATTTCAGTCATCTTGATTGCACGAGTAGAAGTACAATGAGGGTAACAGATTTGGGCTGGTATTAGTGAAGCAGATTGTAATCTGACCTGCAGGAATTTGGTGAGAAGAAACCCAAGACAGAGCTGTGAAGCCAAATCTTCTAATTCATGTATGGGGCTTTAACTGCTATAAAATATTCCCATGTGCCCTGTGGAGCATTTTCTGAGGGAGGAAAGGCAAAGAAGCTGTTAAATACAGTTCTTAATATGAAACAGTAAAATGTGCCACAGCGGTAGGTAGAGAAGGTGTGGGAAACGTGAATCTGGCAGGTGGCATTCCATCAGTCCTAGGCAAGCAAAGGATGCAGAGAGCAGAAGAGATTGTAAACATTCCACTATTGCATTTTGAGTGGTGGGATTAAGGAGCCCTGGCAATGGAGACCATGGGCATATTGGGGTGTAGTATTATGTTGGAATTACTTGAGATGTTTGTTTTACACAGCAGGCTGCCTTTGGAGATGCTGCATAGCTCAGAGACCTTGGTTCCAGCAATGCCAGTGCATTAAAAAGCACGTAGGGGTGTCCCTGAGCACGGGACAGAGTTGTCCATATTGTTGAATTCTTAAAATGGTTGATGGCATCAGTTTGAATGGGGCCATCTAGCTCTCTCCCACGTCTTTCCTGGGTATGTTTTACCATGGGCCAGGGACTTGTTTTGCCATGTTGCCATGGTTCAGGGGTCATTCCCAGCAGACCACTTGCCAGTATGTCTTGGGAGGAGAGAGGTTTTACTGGTACAGGTGCAGACTGTTTCACAGCACTTGGCCTCGGTCCCAGGCAGTTCCCTTGGGAGTGTTTGTTTATGGCTGGAGCTGTCTGTGCTGTAGCTGTGTTAACGTGGTGCTGTGCCACAGCTGATCAGTGTGCCCAAGGAACCCAAACACAGTGTGGTGCTGGAGTAGCTGCATTGCTTGTGTGAGCCAGAGCTGTGAAACAGCCGTGTTCTTACCCAAAGAAACAGGCTTGGAGAGTTTTTATGTACCACACTCAGCAGCTGCAAGTTGCACGAGCAGCTGCTTACTGGTATTTAGTGGAATACTTCCCCCTCTTGGATATTTTGAGGTTCTGTATCATTAATCAGCAGTGAGTGGTGCACACAGATCTCAGAGGATTGTTTAGTATCTTTTGTGCTCCTGATGCTCCTACAATCTCTGATAATGCACAAGTCTGATTCTTCAATGGGAACTGAGGTCCCACCTTTATCACAAGCTTCTACATTCCTATTTTAATGTCTCTTGACATCTTCACAGCTCCTCTTTGCTGGTGGGCTGACCATTGAGCACACATTCTTTGCAGACTGATGTGTCTTTTGACTGAGCTATAAGCCTTCCTTTTCAATACCTCGCTCTGTTTCAATATCCTTTTTGATAATTTTTTTTCTCATTATGTGCCTATAAAGGGAACAGTCCTCTATTTGTTCACTTCCTGTAGTGGATGTTTTTTTCCTTTTATCTACAGTCTAACATCTATCAGGGGAAATAGCTTGCTGCAAGACCATGTAATAGGCCTGGAACCTCTGAGCCCCAGTGTGGTCCCAGGTGTCACCATTAAAGCACGTGAGTGCTTTACTCTGAGTTATCCTATTGGGAAAAACCTCTTCCAAGGGAAATGATAGAAGCCAATACTCAGAATGTTTAAAACAGGAATGAAAAGAACAGAAAGAAACACAGTTACTTGATGTCCAGAGAGCCTATATGCCCCAGGAGATGTTTATTTCAGTTCTTGATTTTTCTAATGCATGATTTTGTCAAAGGGTATGTTGTGTGTGCTGGTCTAAAAAGCTTAAAAGAGTTATACTAACTTCAGAATTTAGTGTCCTAAATAACTGACTGTAAAGAAAAAAAAATAATTTATAAGCCACTTACCAATGCTTGCCTGGAGTCTGAATGGTTTCTTCTAATATTTTGAGAATACTAATGATTTTACTAGCACTGCTTTTTTTTGTTCTCAAGGACTAGATTCAAGACAAGGAAAGGAGCTAGAGGGAGGACAAAAGGTGATTCAGGTTGTCCCTGAGAGCACACAGAGAGACTCATGTTCATCCCATTTGGTTTTAGACACGTGTTCTAGAGTTCTACGTTAGAAATGTGGTTTCTGTAGGCTTCTTGTCTACACAAGAAGACAAGTAGGGAGAGATACTTTAGACCTCTGTTTTTATTGGAAATAGAGGGAGCTTAGGGAGGGTAGAGCCCTCATTTCAGTATCTGAGGTTAGCATAAGCCTTTGAGCTTAATTACCCTTTTTTAAAATTATGTGGATGTCAGTTATGCAACAAACATGAATTAAGTATTAGCTTGAACCATATTACAACTACAAAAAAGCTCCTGCAATACAATTCTAAAGCCTATTAAAATGTGTCTGTGCAATTAGTCTCCAAGCACACTGTTGTCTCCTCCTTTCTCACTCCCTATCTTTTTATTTTTCCTCTTGTTTCATTTTTCAAGTCCTGCTTGTACATAGGCTGCTACTCCCTCAGTTCAGGACTCATTAATTCTCCATGTCCTATAATGTGCCTGCAGCACTTTGGGATAATAAAATAACAGTGTGAAGTAATAGAATGCTGTTCCAACTTGCAGTAAGCAAAAGGCAAAATGTTGTCTCGCTTCCATCCGAAATACAAGCAGTGCAGATTCATTTTGAATTAGCTGCCAACTGCTGAACACAGATACATTGAAGGACAGCCCCAGGCTGTTTTCAAACAGAAGTGCAGACTAAATGAATCCTTGCTTGGGATGCTTGGAGGCAGCTGGATATATATTGCTTGCCTCTAGGCTTACAAAGAGTGACATGTTACACAGTTTTCGCACCCTTTCAAATATACGTGGTGCCAAGTGACACTGATGTGACTTGCTGCTGAAAATACTATGTGGTTTTATAGCCTGCATGGCACCTTAGCCAGCTGCTGGCATCACTTGCCCTTGGTCCCTGCCCAGAGCCGGACCAGTGATGTGTACATTGCCCAACAGTAGGAACAAGAAGGTCTCCGTCTCTGCTCGTGTTGGTGTCCAGGTGTTAGAGAAGGAAATTAGAATTTATCAGTCAGTAGAATTGCCTTGTTAAATTTTAGGGCTTGACATGCTTCAGTGGTCTCAGATCGCGGGGGAGGTTAGCAAAGCTTTGGGAGAGGGATGTGCTGCTGATAGTGGGCACAAAGAACTCAGAATTTACAGGCCACAAGGACATTTGGCAGAACTCGCAAGATAAGGAAGGAACTAACAAAGCCAACTAATTTCAGCAACTCTGCTGAAGTTGGCTCTAACTGGGTGGAAAGCAATTTCGTCGGGGGAGGTTGTGACTATCAACTCACAGCCCACTGACTCAAGAAACCCACCGACTCAGGAGACAGGCTGATCATTGGCATGAGGAGTGAGAGAATCGTGTAGCCAATCAAAGGTAGAATACTGATCAATAAGAGAACTGTATGACCGGTAGACAGTGAACCCTGATTTCTCTGCTTGCTGAAATATATGAGTGGTGTAGAGCTTTGTTGGTCGGGGAGCCAGCCTGTTGTGGGCCACACCAGATCCCTGCTTTGCACAAACCAGATGAAAGAAATGGGAATACCTCATCTTGGTGTGTAAATTGGTGCTGCACACGGGGCAGTGAGCCCACATTTGGGACAACTGTGTCATTACTGCCTCTGCCTTTCTCAGCCACATAAGGGTCCGGGGGGCGATTGGTTAAGGGGTAGCACCTGGTTCATGGAGGAAGTGCTGTGGAGCAGCTCTGTATGGGGTGACTGAGAGTGGCTGCTGATGACCTAATCCTGTGGTCTCTGCCACTGGGACAAAGATGTTTCCTTGCTCCTTGGCCTTATCAAAGGGGCAGAGGGTACAGGATTAGCAAAGGAGAGTAAGTGAGGGAGACGTGTAAGCCCCCATCAGCAACTCTCCCCAGCATTGCCCAGATCTTTTCCAAGAACTGTGGAAACCTCATGGCACTTAATGGCATTGGTGGATCTTTTTTCATGAGTTTTGTGAAAATTCAGGTTGTGTCATCTTTCACTGGTCCAGTGGGATTGGCAAGAAGAGTTGGGGGTAGTTCCTCATTATCTTCTCATCTAAACCAGTAGTTTTGGCATCTGATCTGCAGAGTACTGAGTGCAAAGCACAGGGCTGTGAAATGTGGGGATGGCTGTAATTGCTTTGTTTCTTCTGCAGAGATATGTCCATATTAAAATGGATAAAAATCAGATACTATAGATATGTGGGATTGATGTCCTTTATTCCGTTGGATGCTTGAGAGCCTGGAGTATGAGGGTATCCTGAGAATATGTTTAGATGGTATCTACTTCCACACACATCTCCTAGGAGTCAAGGCTCATGAGATTTCTTTAATTTAAAGCAATGTTGCAAACGCGCTGCAGTTATTATATAAATCAAGCATTCAGGTTTGAATCCAAGAGCTGTGTCAGGGCTCCCCAAGCACTTTGCCTGTTCAGGGCACTGCAGGGCACACGTGCCATATGTTTGTGGTGACAGGGTGCTCTGGTGCATGGGGTCTGTTTTGGGGACCCAGCAAGTGTGGGGATAGAGGCTGTGTGACTGTGAACTCCAAACCCAAATATTCAGAAGTCATAGATAGGGCCTCAGCAGTGGAAATTATTTTTTTTTCCTTAAATATTATGTGATGGCATTTTTTTTTACCTTATTATATCTGAATCTTCAGGACATTAATGGGCTATATTTTAATCAGCTCAGAATGAGGTTTTCAGGAGTTTGGGCTTATATGCAGCCAAAAAATTAATTGCACTGTTGCTCAAAATACTTAACTGCTCTGACTTTCTCACAGATAATCCAGTATGCACTGAACTAGAACCAATGGCTGTCTAGATTTATTGCGATGTTTTCAAGAGGAAAATGGTCTACTACAGCAAAAAGCTTTGTCATCTAAATGTTTATATTTTGGCATTCTTTTTTTTTTCCTTCCCTGCCAGTTGTGACCATAGAACTATAAAAATTCTGCTCTTCAAATACAATTCTCTTAAAAAGAACTCCAAAATAATAATCCACAAAGCCGTGTTTAGAGGACATAAAGTGAAGAAAGAGAGGAGCTGAGTCAAAGTCTAGTAGATTTCTACTCCTAACCTGTGTCTGAAGTAGACCATTTCTTCTATATGGAGAGCCTTCTGAGCTTTAATTTTCATACCTAGAGTTAGGTAGCATGAATAACCCCTAGATAAAACCATAGTTGCTTTGCTCATTCCACTTACATATTTTTGAAATTCATGTGAGATGCCAGTTTTTCTGAAGCAGTGTTCAAAACCTGTTCCAGTTATTCTCTTAGCACAAAAATAGTGCTAAATGGGCATTAAACTGTTTCAATAAGCAGTGTGTGTTTGTTTTGGTAATTTTTTCATTATCTCTTTTAGATTGAATACATTCTAATTAAAATCTTTGTCTTGCAGGTCTGAGTACAGCCGTATGTCCTCCACCAGCAGTGAGTATAACTTCAAGATTTTTTTTTTAAATAGATTCTTATACTTTCTTGTTTTCTGCTTGTTAATATTTATTAACATAAACCTAGTATTATTGACAGAGTTCACTTTGACACAGTAATGCCCCCATTCCTTCTCTTCTTGGATCTATGTCTAGAAACAGTATAGAAAATTAAACTCTTTGGATATTTATGACCAAAATACAAACAATGTGTAAAGCTGTAGATATTGGAGCTCACAAGGACACAAGACAGAATGAGAATAAAATCTATAGACACTGTCTGAGCCAGTGCGAATGGGCCCTCAGGCCAAAGGCCAAAAGAGTTTACAGTGATGAATGTCATTGGAGCTGGGGAATGCAGGAATAATTGAATGTTTATTGTAAGCTGATGCCAACAAAGTGCTTCAGAGCAACTCTAGTGAAGTTGTTTGGTTTTTTTTGTTTCAGAGATGGTAGACGCTCTTCTATGTGCCACAGTCTTTCTAGATATTTACACTGCCAGCTGATTTTCAGGTTATTGAACTGATAAAAGACAGATTCCTGTGTCTGGATTATTTTTTCTTTATTTTTCACCAATGCAAAATGATGATTTTTTTAAGGAACAAGGAAGACCTTTCCACTCCAGCTATTTCCTTAGTTGTAGAACACACTGCATCTTCAGCACTTTGAAATGCAATAATGCTTATTCATGCATGACTGCTAGTATCTCTCCTTGTCCAAGTGCAAAGTGATGTCTGTCTCCCTGATTCACACATAGACACAAGCTTTATTTATGCCAAGCAAACACATCAAAAATTCCTAGATGACAAGTTGTGTTTTATAATCTGGATCTTTAAGCACCATGAAAATCAGAGGGGAAGAAAGCTGTCAGTTTTTTCTCATTTACACATTCTGACTGGAGTGTGGAGAGGGTTATTTTCCATCTCCCATGGTCTTCACTAAAGGGCTTTTATTGATTTCAGCAGGAGCTGGATGAGACAGCATTCGTAATGTCTGACTCCTGAGCTGATGTGACTAGCAAGGAACTCACTGTCTTTCCTCCATCTGCTTGGTGTGTGTGTGTCTGAGAGAGAGAGGATTTAGTGCAGCTTTTCCCTTAATTCTGTTGTTTAAACAGATTTCTGGATTCTCACTGTCAAGCATAATTTTTGAAATGATTGGGAGGCAAAATCCAGGCAATCAGCTTCTCTGTGATAGCGAAAGCATATTGGATTTGCCTGGTTACACCAGATGTGTGGAACACCACCCTCTCAGCTCACAATTTCAGATGATGGCTTGGGGAATATGCTGCCGACTTCCTCCACTTTTTGGATGGTGACTCATACTTACATGCTTAATGGAGGCAGAATATTTCAAAAGACAAGGTGTCAGTGAAGTATTTCTCATTTAAAATTTTGATTTGAATCCCTTAAAAACTTTGCATGACTGCTGCACATTTTACAAATAAAGGTGACAAATTACATTTGTAAGCCTTGGTTTTTATTGAATGAGCTGTTTCTAAGGGGAGTCTTCTGTTACGTGGCAGCTACAGTGTGTCATGTTAACTATGGGCTCCTCAGTGTCTTGCTGGCCTCTGCTGTCCAGTGGATGTGGTGATTGCAGTTGTGTTTCAACACCAGTAATTTGTCAGTACAAGGAGGTATTATCATTCCAGCAAGGACACACAAGTTCAGGAGACAGAACAGTCTCCTTCTTTCTCTTTTCTGCTTCCAAGGCAAATTATAGTGATACAGCTTCACAAGTAGCAGTATTTAACTTTGCCTTTTGAGGGGTTTGTGTGGCCGGTTTGGTCAGACAGTGCAATAGTAACAGAAACAGTTATATAAAAGAATTTTGGTAAAATAGAAATGCTTTTGTGTCAGAGGCTGGTAGTCAGTGGGTATGTAATGCATTTGAAAAAAAGATTATTGGAGAAGAGAGATTGATTTGGACCTTTTAATTTCTTTGGGGAAAAGATTCAATGAGTGGTATCTTTCACAGTACAGAAAGCAGTCTAGTCAATGATGCTGTTGGGCCCTAGTGTAGCACAAAGTAAGCTGTTGTAAATTAAGAAGGAAAGAATCTCCATTACCTGCAGCTGCTTCACATGAAGCTCCTGTTCTAATGGAGTTTATCTAAATCAGAAGCATTACAGGCTAATTTGGTTTTACAGAGGTCCTATTTGGTGGTACCAGTGATGCTCCGATTTCAGTGTTTAACAAATTAATAATCTTTTCACTTTCTGGATGAACTCCACTGGACAACAGTTTTCCACAGACATGCCAAGGAAAAGTTAAGAAAGACTTAGCAGATGAATCAGCTACTGCTTCTTCTGTCACAGCAACTGAGCAAGCTGCAGGACTTTGCACCAATGCAAAGTTGTACAGGAATTCCAGAGCCCTCAAATCGGGAGTAAAACTTCATTGGCTGCTAAATGGCAGTGGCAGGATCATTCTGTGCATGTGTTTATTTCTAGTACTTTTTTTCCCAGAGCACATGGCAGCAGCTGTTGTGGTCAGTGTACTGTTTCAGCAGTTCAAAGCCCTGCCTGCTCGATTGCTTGGAACTTGGGTTTTTGGCAGCCTCTCACTCCTTTTCTTCTTTGCCCTTGTGTCCCAGCTGCAGATAACCAAAAATGCTTTTTACTGGCAGCATTCATCTAACGTTTGTGGTTTTGTACAGCAAGTGATGTGGGAAAGAGTACCAAAGTTTGCAGAGTGTGTGCATTTCTGCAAGAAAATGCAGCAGGTGTCTGCTGTGTGGGCTCTGGCTGTTGTCAGGGTGACTGCGTGCCACTTTGCCTTGTCTTATTGAATTGAGTAAAAGAGTCACGCAAACCTGTCTGCTGGATGATGCATTTGGAGGTATTACAGCTTTCAAAGGTTCAGCAGTGTGATTTCAGTGAAGAGAAATGCTTTTTTTTTTTTTCTTTTTTACCTGAATGCTTGGTGCGTGTAGTTACTTTTTCCTTTGTTCTTTAGGAGGAGGAGTGCTTTGTCTTGTTGGGATGTTTTGCCTATTGGTGTGCTCTTCATTAATCTAGGAAATGTATTAACCTTCTTTTTCCTCATATTTTCAGTTACCTTTTCAATTATGGTTTTCAATTACCATTAGGGATCCCTAATTCTATATGAGAGAGAATTGTGCTAGGCACTTTACACTCACAGAGGAGGCCTTTACCCGAAGTACATAATCCCAAAATATAAAGACCATAAGTGGCATATGGACACAGACAGTTGGAATCACAAAGAAATAATTAATTAGTGTTGGTTGGCACAATAAGCAACAGTCTCTGTACATCATAATTTTAATTATCTTCAGATTGCTTTGAGTTATGTGTTTCAGGGATGATTTTCAACTAGGGAGGTGGAGTTTTGATGGGGGCTGCTTATTGCCTCCTCTGCTTAATCTTTGCTTTGATGATAATGGCTCTTCAGAAAGACCCAAACCAGAAATGGACGTTTTGAAACATGACTTTTGTCATTTGTAACATTCACAAAGGAGGAGAGGAAATGGCCTCAAATTGCACCCGGGGAAGTTTATATTAGATATTAGGAAAAATTTCTTCACTGAAAGTGTGGTCAGGCATTGGAACAGGCTGGCCAGAGAAGTGGTGGGGTCCCATCCCTGGAACTGTGTGGATGTGTCACTTGAGGATGTGGTTTAGTGGTGAACAGGGCTGTGCTGGGTTAACGATTGGATTCAATGATCTTAGAGGTATTTTCCAACCTTAATGATTCTATGATTTGAAATATTCCATACCTAGTCAGCCCTGGAGCCAATATAACTAGGTTGTCTTAGAAATAATTGTGGAAGTGAATGTTTTTGGTTTTTTTCCTCAACCATTTTTAGCTTGGCAATCAGGTAACTGCCTGGATACACAGTTGTACCAGCTAAGTTGGTACAATTCAATGGTAAATGAAACATAAAAATGGGCCTATGGGATAAGATGCAAGTTCGTGGAAGAGTTTAGAGCATTTGGAATTGTAGAACCCTGTAGCATGCAGTAGTTCATGGTGTGCTTCTCAGCAAGGTAAAGGTCTTGTCACTCACCTGCTTTGCAGTTGGAAAGCTGGTAATTCACCCTCCCCTGCTCCACTGCCTTTCCTTTAGCAGCTAGGAAACAATTGAGTCCTTGTAGGGCGTTCATATTCTTTTGCGGTAAACCTGAGAGCTGGGATATTAAAATTTTATTTCCATGTTGCACATACCCATGTTCCTAGCCCATGGAATTTCACCCACTTTCTGGTTCTAGAAATTGAAGACAAGAAAGTTTGTTTTGGCAAATATAAAATATGTGGGTTACTGCAGATATTTCTTTTTAATAAATTTTCTGTTTAATATTCTGTTCCTATGCTGGTATAAATTCAGATCTTTGTTTGGGGATTTGGTCAGTGTTTGGTCAGCATTTTGTCAGTGTCATCTGCATCAGCTCCCCAGGTTTGTGACCCTGTGGGAAGTCCACACTAAAGCAGGCTCCTGCCAGAACCTGCAGAGCCTTGAAGAGAGGAGCCCATGCTGGAGCAGGTTTGCTGGCAGGGCTTGTGACCCCTTGGGGGGCCCATGCTGGAGCCTGTTCCTAAAAGCCTGCACCCCACAAAAGGACCCCACACTGGAGCAGTTTGTGAAGAGCTGCAGCCCATGGGAAGGACTCATGTTGGAGAAGTTCATGGAGGACTCTCTCCCATGGGAGGGACCCCACACTGGAGCAGGGGAAGGACTCCTCTCCCTGAGGACAAAGCAGCAGCAGAAGCAATGTGATGAACTGACTGTACTCCCCATTTCCCATCCTTATGTGCCACAGCAGGGAAGGAGTTGGAGTGTTGGGAGTAAACATAAGCCCGGGAAGGAGGGACAGGTAGGGGAAGGTGTTTTTAAGATTTGTTTTACTTCTGTTTATCCTACTTTGATTCTAATTGGTAATAAATTCAACTAATTTCCCAAAATCAAGTCTGTTTTGCTCATGACAGTAATTGGTGACTGATCTCTCCCTGTCCTTAACTCATGAATCTTTCATTACATTTCCTCTCCCCTGCCCAGCTGAGGAGGGGAGCAATAGAGTGGCTTTGGTGGGCACCTGGTGTCCAGCCAGGGTCAACCCACCAAAAGATGCCTTGTAACAAAAGCACACGGAGAAATGGCTTCCTGTTACTTGTGTATCATTTCAAAATCTGTCTTCAGTGAACTGTTAAAGGCAGTGAAAACTAAGCAGCAGCAGGAAGGGGAGTGGGTCTGATTTTGGCTTTGAAAAATCTGTCACAAAGCTTGAATTTCATAATATAGTTGCCTACTTTAAGTTAGGTTAGTTCTGACTGATTTTGACCCAGGCACTGCTGGACTGGGTATCTTCTAAGTCTGTTTCTCCAAACAACATAATTTAATGAGTGTAAGGATATAATTATATTCTTTTATTGCTATACAAAGATACACTGTGGTATATTGTTTCTTATTTCCATAGAGAATAGAGATGCTTTTACAATGGCTGGCAATGAGCTGTATTAAATACAATTATAAAAACAATTTACAGTGGGCTTGCCAGCATCATACTGCATTTCCAGAAGGTGTTATTATAAAAGGAAGACTAATTAAAGTATGAGGAAAAATGCAAGAGGAAATTGGACCCGCATCATGTAGAGTCTTAGCCTGCAGCATCTGTCAGTGTTGCAAATTCAGGTGTTTTATAGAGTAATGAAATCTCAAGTGTCAGCTCCTGTGGAAAATAAAGCTGTGGAAAATATAATACATCTTCTGCATCTATCTTGCCTGGCTCGTGTTATGATGCCAGGGATAAAATGCAGTGCTGCTTCCCTCTGTGGCAGGGTGAAGAAGGAAAGCATCACTGTTACGTGCCGCCTAGAAGTCTCTGGCTGTGCAAAACATTTATGTAGCTGCTTGTTGTCAGATTCCACTGTGATGAAGGACCAAATGCTTGCATACAGAATAGAAAAGTACAGTACTGATCCACAGGGAGTTGAGGTTGGAAGGCACCTCTAGAGATGAGGCGCAGTCACGTGTAAGGACATGCACAAAAGGATGTGTAACTTGAAATCAAACCTAGATTTGATTTTTGCTTTCCAAGTGTCATTGACCACAAACATGGAATTGCCCTTGTAAAGACTGAAGTTCCTGTTCAAATTTGTCTGGCTTGAAGTAACCTGTGTATCTCTGTTTTTTGTAAAATTCAGAGTTTCACTCTTTGGGATCATTTAGCGTGCACCAAGCTGTGTGTCCCATGGCTAAATCACTTTTTACTGGCTTAGTGCTAGCTTGGGATTTCTGTATCAAGGGTGTGCAGGTGTAGCCTAAACAGTTACTGGACCAGAGTTATCAAAACATTGTTTGCAGTTGTTTTGTATACTCTTTTCTGACCACATCCAGTCAAGGTTTTTTTTTTTTTCCTTGTCATACACATACAGCAGATGAAAACTGGACTAGTTATTAAAAAAGAGTAATGTGTATGGATGACAACGTAAATGTTTTTCTAGCTCCTTTTTCTAAGCCCACATAGTCATAACCAAAACCATGTAACCAAATACATCCTCATTTTTAATAATCCAAGCATATTTCAGAAGCATAAGAAATCTTTGCTAGACACTGAGCTATCGAGTACCATACAGTTCTAGTAAAAACTTACAGGAAATATGTCAGAGAAAGTTAAATTGGATTATTTGGTGATGTGGGTTAAATCTCCCCCTGTGGAAGTGTTACTACTGCTGTCCCAGAAAACCACAAGGAGCTAGGCAGCCATTTAGTGGGTGTTTTAACCCTGAGAAATGGGTTGCAGGAAAGATCTTGGCACTGTAAGTTCAGCTGGTACAGTGATGAGAGTGATCTGGAAATTGTTGCTATGTCTGTCTGAATTGTTAAAGGCCAAAGAGGGAAGCTAAAAAATTAAATCTGTCCCATGGCAACTCCTGACTCAGAGGCACTGGTTGGGGTAGAACAGGAAAAGCCATCTGAGTCACCGAGTCAAATAACAAAACACTTGTGAAGGCTGAAGCTATTAAGGCAGTTTCTACTAAATGTTGCCAATGCCAACAGTTAGTTTCCTCATGGCCATAGTACATTATCCTGGGGTACTTTCTTTAATCTGAACTTTCAAAAGTAAATAAATACCATTTATTTATGCCTGCTCAGTGGAAACTGGGGCATTTGGTAATAGTGCATGCCACATTCTAGAGCAGTAGATGTCCTCTGCCTGCCTTGTTCTTGTTGGTACAACCTTTGTTGATTAGTAGTTTAGGAAAAAAAAAATTATATCTATAGTTTATAAAACATTCATGAAATGTTTACCAGGTGACTCCTGGCTGCCATCATAGGGGACCAGGGTGGAGCACGGACAGCAAAGTGTGCTTTCTATTCCTGCTTCCCTTTTCCATCAGCTGGTAGGGGGTAGATCTTTTGAGCCACACGCTGCTGTCAGCTGAAAGGATTATGAGATTCAAACTAATTTTCCACTACTGCCAAGTCCAAATGGGTCCTTTGCTGTAATGCTGATATTGTTCATTGTCTACAGCGACACAAACATGGCAGTGCTCAGCCAGGCCCAGGGTTTGATCCCATATTGGTGTAGATGTTTTCGTATGACTTCTGCCTCCTCTCTGGCTGGCTTTCCCTGCTACATCTTTGTGATGCCAGGAAGATTTGTGCAACAGCACAGACTGATTAAAAGAGGTCTGTCTGAAAATTAACATTTTTAGCAAAACTAGTTTTCTAACTGCCACCAGAAGACACAATCCTTATTATTCCTGAAGTCTGAGAGCTTCTTTTCAGTATGTTCAGCAAGCTCTTTCAACGTGCATCTAGACCTGACACATGGGAAGCACTGGAAACACTTAGCTGAGAATAGTAGAGGGAAGGGTGCCAGCAGTAAAGTGTTAAATTGTCTTAAGCCCATCGTAAAATCACACTTTCAGTTAACTAGAGTACATTGTGTGCGGCATTCAGCTTATTGTTGGACTGAATTTGTTAGCTGCTCAAGTGTGCAGTGTTTCTTGGTTGGTTTTTTTTTTAAGGCAATGTTCTTTCTGCCCTTTTATAAAAAACATATTTTTGAGAATCTCACCTTTCGCAGGAGTTGAATTTTAAGAAAACACAATGCTTATAATCAGAGGACTTTAGAAAGTATGGTGTTGGATGCAGTTTTTACAGCTTTTGATTTACTAATTATTGCTGATGGGAGTTTTATTATGTAGTAATTTATTTACCTAGTAATTGAATTACACACACAACTTGTAATTGAATTACACATTGCAACTCTCTACAGAATCTGGTATTTATACCAAATACCAGTGTCTGGGTTCTTGCCAAGAACTATGATCCTTATCTTTCTGCAGGAAGATTTTATGATTGGGAAGGATGTATATCTTCACAGAACTTAACTCTTCTGAAGAGGAAATCTGCAACCATTCCAAATACTGCTTTCTCTGTTTGCATGTCAGGCCCTCTTCCTTCCCCTCCCCCTCCTAAAAAGCGAGGCAACCTTTTTTTTTTTTTAATTCTACGTGCAATATAAAATAGCAATAAAACAAATCAGTGTAATACTTGGGCATTTATAATTAATGGGCTGAATTTAGCAGCAAAATGGGCTGTCACATGAGGTCCCACATCTTGCCCTGGTGGCCCAGGCTCATGGGTGCCAACATCACCCAACTCACTGCGGCGCTCCCTGCGAGCAGCAGCTCATTGTTGTGCTCCCGTTCCCCACTCGGGGATTGCTGGTTCTTCTTGAGAAAGACACTGAATGGCAATGGCCAGCTGTTTCCCACAGATCGGGAATGCTCTTGAGGATATCAAAATAAAATCACCTTGCTGTTTCTCCCGTTGGTATTGGGTCTCCTGTGGGAATTAATCTCTATGTGATGAAGCTGCTTAGGCCCCCTGTGGGCAAACGGAGGTAGATTGTGCCTTTGGAGAGGAGACAGTTGTAACAGTGAAGACAGTTTGAAGATGCCAAATCATGTGAATATGTTTTGTGGCATGGGTACATGTGCAGATTTAAACACCAATACACTTCTCAAATTGTGGTGATCTGTGTGGAGGGGAAGAGGGGAAGTTATAGCAGTTTACATCCAGAAGAATATTCATAAAGGTGCATGAGTACACCAGCATTCCAGGGTTCTTGCTTTTCAGCAAATTAGTGGCTTTATTTGTGGTTGAGGAGAGTATTGAAGACTTCAGTGCTCTTCAGAGGATAAGTAGATGATAAGGTCGTTGGGTTTTTAAATTGAAATTTGGATTATTTCTAACAATGTAACGTAACGTTCGAGCTGCATATTTTGAGGGAGGAGAACATCAGGTAGCCAAAATAAAGAGCTCATGGAGAAGACCAGAGCATTTGCAGAAGCAGAGGTACCACATGTTTAGATCTGCCATTGCCTTTGCTTGATCATGCAGGGCCTCTGTGAGCATTGTCAGTTGTTGACAAGATTCATTCCCTCAGGATTGGCTGCAATGCTATACACTAAGAGCAATGACTCCTCCTAAGTCTGTTCATATTAATGTACCAGAGAAGGCTTTTTATGTCCATCACACAGATAATGGGCTTAATTTTGAGCTTTATTTTTGTTCAGGTTTTTGTTGTTGTTGTTGTTCTGCAGCAACTGGAGGAGCAGGTTGACCATTTTGCTATGCTTGTCTGTATGCTGATCTTCTGTGCATTGCCTATACTTTCTTAGCAAGGATGGAGGAGTGAGCATTGTAGAACATTCAGCTGCAGCTCCTCAGGAAAATGCTGCTCTGAGGGGAGCGTGAAAGAGGTTTCTCCTCTTGGCACTGTGCTGTGCAGAATATCCCCTTTTTTCTTGCTTCTGAACATCCTTCCTGAGTTTGAGGTGATGTGGAAAGCAGGGCATGCTGAGAAGCACATTATCCAGCAGCCCTGCATTTGTCAGATGCTATTAAACAGCAGGGAAAGAGAATGGAGGAGCTGGCGAATCTGTCACATCCTGCTTGTTCAAAAGGTTATTGATGCTGCATAATTCATCAAAGCATGACCGACCTAGCGGTGGGTTCTGCTGCCAGAGGTGTCCAGTTACTGCTTCTGTTGCAGCTGCCCATGAAGTGATGCTCCTTGTTTATGAAAATAGCCTCTGACTTTGTGTCGGCCTATGAGCCTTTCAATTACTGCACCTAAAAGGATCACTCTTGCCTTGGACTCAGACAAAATGTGAAGGTCCTGTTCACTGAGAAATGTTACTGTTTTGCCATTCCTTTGTGTTTTGCAATGTGATTGAAGTAGGGAGATACTGATACTTTCTGTGCGACAGAAATCCTGGGAAATTTTAATTGGAAATATTATAGTGCCTTTTTTTTCCTGACATTATTTATACAGTGTTTGGGATTATTTTACATTCCCACAGTTGAAATATTTTGATTGATTAACAGTGAAAAAATATGCTGCTTTGTAATGTTTGGTTTTGAATTATTTCATTACTTCCTAATAGCAGTTATTTCTTGATGATGAAGTACTGCTTGGTGGGAGTTGCAGTTCAGAAGCTTGGCAAATTCACTCTGTACCTCTCCCGTTGCCTAATTTACATCTCTGGTACTGCATCATGCAGTTTGGTCAAATGAAATTTGAAGTCTTATTGCCTAATGTAGTGATAGAGGAATCTGGTCTGTATGGCATAAGACAGGTTCAGGTGTTGGTTCCCATGAAGCAGCATGCTGCAGTGGTAAAAATGGAAATTTGAGTTCCAGTGTTCAGATTCTCAATGAAATATTGCTGGTCAGAAAAAAAAAATATTGTCAAGTATTTTTAGGTTCGATATTTCCTCTCAGTTTCCTGGATAGAAGATTGAAAATGTATGTGGCTAGAAAATTGAAAATATCTGCCACAGTTTGGAAATGCTCTTTCACATGCACAAACTGGGACCAGAAACCAGTCTGCCTAAAATCTCACTTTGTTACAAATTCAATCCTATCTTGCAATGTTTACCAGGTTTGCTTAACCCTGTAGGTAACTCTTCATTAAATATCTCCTGGTAAGTCTGAGAGGTCTTCAGGTTCATACCTTGTATCACCAATGCAGGGTTAGGAGAGACATTTCAGGGAGACAGGTACTTATATCCTTCCTAAGCTTTGCTATGGGATGAGTTTAGTCCACTGGAGAAGCCTGGAAAATCAGATCTCATCAAGACTGCTGAAGGTGGTGACTTCTCCTGAAATAAAAAAGTGGTTGCAACACTGCCATGAGAAGGGATGGGTCTTTGCTCAGGGCACCTCCAGAGGGAATGCAGCCTGGGTATGTCACAGTGTAAAAGAGGGACCACACTGCCAGGTCATGGCCAGAGTTTTGCTGGAGCAAGCTGTCCAAGAGACCTAGGGCCAAAAAACAAATGAAAGAGGGAGGTTTGTCTCTAGGATTATGCAGGTGGTGTGGAAAAAAACTCTAGGGACATTTTGCCTCTTGTGTGGGTTAATGTTAAATGCATGCATACTGCAGGGAGGAGTGTTAGATCCAGTTCCCCATATCTGCAGATGAGTCTGGCTGCTTCCCAGCTGCTGGGGTTGCTGTCCTGACCTTACAACCACTTGTGCCCTGCCTTGGGCTAGGAGCCAGCAAGAATGGTGTTACCAGATACCGCAGTCCTTTTGGCACCTCTCAGGGGTGGTGGCTGTCCCCCACAACCACTTAACCCATTGCTTTGCACTTCACACATGAGTATTTGTGTCACTAGATCATAGAATCGTAACATCATTTAAGTTGGAAAAGACCTCTAACATCATCAAGTCCAACCATTAACCCAGCACTGTCAAGTCCTCCACTAAGCCATTCCTCACGTACCACATCTACATGTCCTTTAATTACCTCCAGGGATGGGAACTCCACCACTTCCGTGGGCAGCCTGTTACAAAGCTTGACAACCTTTTTGATGAAGAGATTGTTCCTAATATCCAGTCTAAGCCTCCCTGGCTGCGACTTGTGGCCGTTTTGGAGAGACTGACCCCCACCTGGCTACACCCTCATTCAGGCAGTTGTAGAGAATTATAAGGTCTCCCCTGAGCCTCCTTTTCTCCAGGCTTTACACCCCCAGCTCCCCCAGCTGCTTCTCATCAGATCTCTTCTCTACACCTTTCACCAGCCCCTGTTCTCACAGCCACCCAGCCAGGCAGCTCTGGGTGCCAAGAGGGTTGTCCTCTGCAGGCACTGCTGTTCCCTACAGAGTGAGAGTGGAGGAAAAGAGTGAGGAAGGCAAGATCATCCTCCACAGGTTTTTCAGAGGTGGCTGCATCTCTCCACAAGCAGGGGATGTAGACAACTGGGATAGACAGGTAGGTACCTGTCCTGTCTATCCCTAAGCCCAGGCAGCTTCAGTTTCAGAGAAGTCATACCAAAATGAGGTAGCTGGCACAGGCAGACTTGACAGGACCTACTGCTTTCTTTCAGATTGTTTTGCTGATGAAAATGTCCTGGTTTCTGGGCAGGGAAAGAAGGGCAGGAAGAACCACAGGGCTGGACTGCCATTCTGCTTTGCAGAACTTTCTTTTATCTCTGCTCAGCAATACTGCATCAGCAACAAAATAAAAATAGTATGTAGAGAAGGACCCATGCAACCGGAAAATATGAGGGCCACCTTCCACTCCCAGCTTTAAGAGGTCAAGTGTAGCATCTCCACAGCATTTGGGCTGACTGCTTTAACCTCTCATGGGTCGTTAATACTACCTAGCAGAGGAGTAAAAAGTTTAGAATTGTAAAATACTCTTTCAATCCTGGTAGTAATTACCTCTTAGCAAAGTTAGTGCTTTGCCAATTCAAAGAGACCTAATCCTCTTCTGTCATAGGAAAAGAAAAAATGTAATAGCTGTGAGAACTGTGAAGCTTATTTTCAAATACATGCCTCAGCATTTTGATATTTTCTGTGGGATTAACTAGTAACACAGGAAGGCTAATACATATGCAGAGCTTTCATTTGCTTCTGTAACAATTTGCCCTGGGGCAAATTGTTCTGTGTCATGAGAAATGGTGTTGTTTCCCCTCCTTCTTTGTCAGATGAAGGAAAAAGACTTTTTAGCAACATAGAAACAGTTTGCAACTTATTGTCATTTCAGGGAAAGTTTCTCTTTGCCTCATGTTTCTGCTTAAGTTTCTCTTTTTCTTCCCCAAACAGAAAGGGCTGCCATTTTACAAGCAAAGAAGCCACATAACGAAACATGTGAAAGTGTTGCAGTAAAAGCATCTTTGCTAACAAAAAAGAGAACTGAAGCTCTTTCTGCACTGATCTGTTACACTCACGTAGTTGCTGCTAGCTCAAAAAGAAGAGATGATTTGCTGTGCTCTGTATAACTCTAGCTCCTAAGGATGGCTTTGTGCTCTGCCTCTGAGGC
The DNA here is from genome assembly GCA_013397815.1 of Aleadryas rufinucha. Lineage (NCBI taxonomy): Eukaryota > Metazoa > Chordata > Aves > Passeriformes > Aleadryas > Aleadryas rufinucha. The sequence goes on from VZTH01005523.1 coordinate 90,897, forward strand.
TAGTTCTGCGAGCATCTGGTGCTGATGGGCACAGGCAGCGATGGCTGCAGAATACTAATACTGCCACTCCCACAAGGCTCTACTTCTGAAAAATGCTTTAGCCATTCACTGTCCATGCATCATGCTGAGCAACAGGAGGGTAGAAAAGCCGTGCTCGGGGATTTTTCTTTTTTTAATGCGGAGCAAGAAGCCGACAGCAACGATGGCTCTCTGCTTTGCATTGTTGAGCCCAGGCTTCTTTCAGAGCTGCAGTCATTTATATGCATAAATATCAAGCCTGTCACTTGTTGCAGGCTTTGATAGCATTTGTGTAACAAAGGAATCAGAGAGAGTAAAAAGCTGAACATCTTCTATTCCAGTCTTAGAAAAAGAATGACTGTGTAGTTATGGTGATTACTTTCTTTCAGGTTTTATTAGATCACTGTCCTCTGCAATTTGTTTTCCGTCCTGTTCTGCTGTCCGATGTAGAGGACCATGAGAGGACCTCCCCACACCCCTTTTGTCTTTCTCCCACACTGTGACTACCCACAGGGGGTATCGCAAAGAATTACCTACCAGTAATGATTGCTACAGCAAAGCCTCTTGCCACATGAGGCAACTTATTGTTTTTCTTTTTGCTTCACTTTTTTTCCTTCCATTAGCCCTCTGACAAAGTCACTCCACATCACCCATTTCATGCAGAGATACAAGAACTCTGCTGTAATTGTATTTCTGATTATTTACTTGATTTTTCTTTATCTCCCCTAGGCAAGATGCACTCTTGCTATTTGCTCTGCATACCGTATCTTTCTGCAGCTGCTAAATTGAGGCTGATGTTACGTTTGCCAGTCATCTCTGTCTGCAAAGCTCTGCAGTTGCATCTAAATTTTCTCTGGGTCTTGCAGTTATTCTATATTGAAAGACAACTAAAATGCACTACTTGTATAAAGCTGCTTTTCCATTAAAGCAATTGGTGAAGTATCACAAGAATGTTGTTCTGACGCCAGGAGGGAGGAGGGAGAGGTTTGTACTGATTGCTAATAGCGGGGGAAATAGCCTTTGAGACAATCCCCTTCTTAAATGTGGTCTGCACAATGAAAAGCTTGGGAAGCCTTTCTAAGGCTTCTCACATTTAGGCTTTGTGCCCAAGCTCAGGGTCTCAGACATGGAGGTGGTTTCAGAATACCACACAGCAGGAATCATTTCAGCAAAAATATCAAGGTTGCATGATTAATTTATTAAACTGTCTTGGATCACCATGTCTCTTTATTGGCATGTAACTCCAGCAGAACAGAAGTAACAATTTCTCCCCAGACCTCCAATCAGCCATTGCTCTGCTGGGCTATCAAAGAAGTTTCAGGGACAAATAACAGATAGAGCCCCTGTGGACATTGCCAAGGCTAACTAAAGGTTTCTTTTTTCCCCCTGAGTAAGTGTAATTTTTTTGTGCTGACTCCCTTTGCAAGTCTTCCTTAATCTTAAGAAAACCTTGAAGCAGTAGTATTACAGTCTTGATAGTCTGAAGATATAAACAGTGCAGGATTTGTAGGCACAAATAATATATTTTCCTACAGAAGGACCTGTGTGCCTGAAGGCTTGTCTGCTTTTTTTTTACCAGCTGTATCAGTTGGTCTAATAAAAGATATTACCTTTCCCTACAAACATTGCTTTACTTATTAGAAGAGTTGCCTCCAGGATACAAAGCACTTAACTGTGTGTAAAACACCGGTGTCAGGGTGATAGAGTGGAGTTCAGTGGTGTGATTTCCACGCCCTGAGCCAATTGGCAAAAATGGAAACAAGGTGGGATGAACACTCTCCACCCTTATCATTCTGCACATCATTAATGTCCCTTACAACCCCACTCTACATCAGTATTTTTGTCTTTCCTACCTCTCAACTGTGTGGAACAGCTCCTTTCTTACACAGAAATGCCCATCGAGTAGCATCTTTTGGATGCTATCTCAGAGAAACAGCAGCTCTTATGCTATGCTTGATGACACTTTTCTCTGCCTTCTGATTATTTTCTTGGTTGCTATATCACTGTGCATTTTTTTGTTGTTGTTTACTATAAGTGAGCGTCAGAGAGATGGAAAACAAACAAACCCACTGTGACTGAGTAGACTGTTTCTCCTTTAGGATCACCTAAGTGTTGTCAGCTTGGTTGCAAATCTTAAAGGACTTTTTTTTAATATTTCAGGTGAACTTTCTGTGGAAGGCATACAAGACCCATTCCTTGTTAGTGTACATATTATCACAGACCCAGGTGAATCCAAGACTCTTCAGCAGGCCATCGATAAGCTTCTGGCCTGGATCCATCCAGACCTGCAGCTGTTTCGGGTCTCAGAAAGACGAGTGCCCAGGAAGCGCAGGAAGCTGGTGAAGGCTGGTGTTTCTCAGCCGGCCCTCGCTGTCATTCTGTTCCTACAGGAGGAGTATGGAGAAGAACCGATCTTGCAGCTCCATGAAACCTTCCAGCGGCCACCGTGGCATTACCACCACACAGAGCTAATGCAGGGGAAGTTCCTCCCTTACATGCCATGCAGCCAGGACTTCTACACTTTGGCTCCAGAGACTCCTCTGTGGGCCATTCGCCCAGTGCACTACGGGAAAGAAATGATCCGCTTCACCATATACTGCAGGAATGAAAACTTTGTGGACATCTTGAAATTATATGAGTTAATATTGAAAAGACCAATGTGTCAGAAAAAATTGGACTTTTGTGTTTTTCCTGTCTATTCTAACATGGAAATAGACATTCAGTTTTCTTTAAAAAAACTCCCAAAGGGCCAGGTGCCAGTGAGGACAGAGTCAGCCGTGCTGGAGTTCAGAGTAAAAGATGTGGGGCAGCTTGTGCCTCTCTTGCCCAACCCTTGCAGCCCCATAAGCGAAGGCAGGTGGCAGACAGAAGACCACGATGGAAATAGAATCCTTTTGCAGGTAAGTTCAGTACACAGGGAAATAGAAGCACATTTCTACATTTCTTGGTTTTGAGCAGGAAAGCTTAACCTGCATTGACAGTTACCTTTTTTTTGGTTGGTTGGTTGGTTGGTTGGTTGTTTAGGTTTTTTGGTTCTATCCTTGGAGCAAGAGCCAGGACAGTACTGCTGAAGAAAGAATTTGAAACCCCTTGCTGTGTTGTGTAACTGATCACAAAAGCAGTGAATGGTGTTATCCAGATATCACTCAACTTCAGTTTATGCTAAGAGTGATATGAGATGAGAGAGCTGTTGAAAAAAATGAGGAGAGAAGGAATTACGAGCTCAAGTGGAGAAATCATGGCTGGTGAGTGTAGTTTTATAAGACGTATGGGCACAGAACTGACAGGGAGTTTTAAAATAGCCCTCAGTTATGAGACTTTTATGGAAGACAAGCAAAAGTCCTGATGGTACTCACTATTTTCTAGCATCACTGGGTGACAAACTGCATCTCTCTTTTGCACAGTGATTATCAGGATGAAGAGAGAGGTGATGAAGGAAAAGAAATGTGCCCTGAAGAGCAGACTGAGAGAGACATTCCCACAGACTCTCTTTTTGAACTAATTTCGTGTGCTCATAACTGAATCCTGAGAGTTTGTTTGTTAGGACATCTGTAGGCACCATATCTGGGCAATATATCAGCATGCTCTGCTCCACTACACCACATCCAAGAGAGATTAGAGGATAAGCAGCAAGCTCTTAATAGCTGCCTGCCCTGCAGAGGGGTATCTAACTAACCAGAGCCAGGTTAATGTGCATTCTTGCACTGCAGAGTTATTTATTGCTGCTTACATTCAAATCAAGGAGCACAGTTCCTCACCTTTATGAGGCTGTTGTTCAGATTTCAAAGGGTATTCTTTTGGAGTGGATTTCATTCATGTGGCTTGGCCAGTTGTCTGACCTTGTTGCTGTGGAAGAAGCATTGTGGGTGCCATCCTTCCACCGTACAGACCTCCCAGCATGCAGACAGGTGTACAACACTCTGTAGCACAGTGCCTCTGGGTTTGTAGTTCCTGGGACTGAAATTCCAGGTACACAGGACGTCTCTGCTCTGGTGAGTCACATCCAGGAGGTCGTGGAACCTTTTGATGCTGCTTTGCAGATGCAACCCTCAGAGGAATCCCATGCCAGAGCTAAATAGCATATGTAAAGGGCTGAGGAGGGCAGCTTCCTTGCCCATCTGGAAAGACAGTCGCCAGTTTTTCAGGGTTACTAATAGCATTTTAGGCATATCTGTGTTAGCCTGAGATAAGTTACAAACTGAAGCTGACAAGAGTCATCACCAAACTCATACACAGCAACCACTCTCACCTATGTCCTCATTTCCCTGTTCTTTCTCAGAAGGTTTCTGACATGTGATATAACTTTGGTTTATGGGACCTTACACTGGTTTCAAGTAAATTGAAGGGGAAAATAGGGCTTCTAAATAGGGCTTTTTGGTTTAAACCCAGCAAATTTTCAGAAGTAACAAGTGCTGGGCAGTACAGAGGTAAAGTGAGACTTGCTGGGCGAAGAAAATTGGAATAAGATTTTAGCCATGTGTATGAAAAGAGAAGAGCAGAAACCTGCCTGAGTATGGCCTGCAAGTACAATTGATCTTCATTTCTGTTTTCTGTGAGGATGATGATTCTGAACAGGAGGACAAAATGGCAAATGAGAATGAAGTTACAGAAATGGAATTTATCACTTTGGAAATGTGGTGAAGCCAAAGAAGTTTAGTATATGCAAAGTGGAGGGAAAACAGAGATTTTGGATCTAACTTATGCCATTCTGAAGTCATAAAACTAGGTCCTGGTATATGGGTTTTAAGCAAGTCTGTACAATCAGAAGTGGAGCTGTGCAGCTAAATCAAAGGGAAAATTTCTTGTTACTCAGATATCTGCAGCCACCACTGCAACATGACCATGAAAAGAAAATTGCAACCTCTGGTGTGTACCAGAGTTACTATTCCATAGGAAGCATGGGAAGTGTTTGTGCCATTGCACAGGGTCCCAAGGGCCTCACCCATCTTCAGATCTGGACTCCAGAAAGGTGACCTCAGAAAGGTGCAGGGACAGGGACGGGCTCTCACCCCGTGCAGAGGAATGGAGAGACTGTCTTACAAAGGGAACCTGGAAGAGTAGAGTCACCTGAGCCCAACCAAAGTAAGTCTGAAGGGAGCTCTGGCTGGAAGACAGACCACAAGATAAACAGCAGGAACAGGAAAAGGCTGTTTCACTAAATGACTGTTCTGACACAGGAACAAGAACTTGCCAATAGATAGATTTTAGTACATATTGATAGCTAACTACATAACAGCCACCCAGCAGGTGCAAGGAGGTTAATACCTTAATTTAAGGCAGAATGGTCAGTTAGGGAGAGGAAATGATGGAGCGTGGGTTATAGGAAACACTGGATTTGGTGATCCATGGTGGCCTTATATTCTTTTCATTCATTCTAATTTCAAAGCAATTGTAGCATCTACCTCTGAAAGTAACAGGACTACATTTTGACTTCTCACAGAGAGTTGCTATTAGCAATGTGACCCATGCCACAGCATTGATAGTAACTTTCATGTCTTTCCAGTTATATCAAACAATGACCTCTCAGTATTTTTCAGCCTGCATATTAGTTGGTACTTAGTAATCATCAGAATGTTTTTGTTTACTTTATACAGATATTGCACCTTTTTAAAATTATAATTGTACCAAAAATGGTAGATTAACATCCCTATTAAATTGCAGGCAGTGTTTAAAGTCTGAAGTTTGAGTGTACTTCCATGTTTAGGCTAAAGAGATGTGACCTCTTGCTTGTCCTGACAGGGACTTGGATACTTGCCAGACAGATTGATTGATCCATGTTCTTAATCCATTTTGCAAATGCAATTATCAGGGGGCTTAGATAGTCAGTTCAAGAGAAAACAAAGTTATTCGTGGGTAAGATAAATCTGTTTAATGCCAAGAAACTATTCCTTCATTTGCAAGGAAGCCCTTCAGAATTATTTTGTCACAGTAGCTTTTACGCGTTGGCAAATTGCTCCAAGGATGCAGCCATGTAACAGCTGAGGCAAAGGGTTCAGTTGGCTGGAGCAGGAGCAAGGCTTAGCAACAGGATTGCATCCTGTGGGAAGACACCCACAGTGCTTCACCAGAACTAAGCCCAGAAGCTGGAGCACTTGTCAGAGCAGTGGAAAGAATATGTAAATAATGTAGCTAAGAATATACCATATACTGGTATACTGAGTGTACCGCCGGATTTATAGGTCTTGTCCAGATACTTGGCTGCCTCTGGGCGTAATCCACAGAGAGACAGATGAAGTGCTAATCAACTTGCACTCCTGGCAGTGCAATGTGGGAAGCAGGAAAGGTTAATAACTGATTGGACTGGCTTGGCCATGCATGTTTGTGAAGCAAGGATAGCGAGCACAGAGGAGAAACTGCACAGATGGCTTCTTTAAATTATGAGAACATCCTGGACAGGGTAGGAAAAGTAAAATAATATTTTGGCAGGATTTTCTAGCCACTCTGCATGAGATGGAACATGCAGACATACCCAGGAGGAAGGTGGACAGCAGCAAAATCAGTGTCTTACCTCGGCAGAGACTCAACACTTAAGCATAGGACCTGCTGCTGTTTTACATGCCAGAGAGATTCTGTGCAGTTTAGGAGGTGACTATTTTCTGCCTAGTGTAGCTTTATAAGGCATCATTGAAATAACACTGCAACTGTTAACAGATCACAGCTTATGAGGAGGTAGAGGGATTCTTTTTTTAGCTGATTTGCTGAATTAATCGGCCAATGTTCTTATCTGTACAGGGCAGCTGTAATCTTGAAGTGGTATCATCTAATCTTGAGAAGTGGTATCATGTGTTTTAGGAGCAGAGGTAGTGGCCACAACTGAAGCAAGGAGCTGGGACAAGAGGACTTAGACAATGCAGAAAATACCTTGTCTTAGATGTATGGGCGTGGGTGGGTGTTACTGAGCTGATGAGGTCAAAGTAATTACAAGATACGAGGTTTGGAGAAAGCTTTTCTTCTCCCAGCCCCAGCTGAGACTAAAAGAAACATTTTACTGTTCTGTGCAGCACGAAGAATGGTTTGCCCCTCAAACTTATCTTGGCCAAGGAGAGGCAAATCTTGGAGACTCAGGGTCCAGTTGTTTTTCCATTGAGAGGTTTAGGACATGGATCAGTGTGGTCATGGTTGCACGTACTTCAGCTGACCCCCCAAACCATTCCAGACTTCACCTGGCTCTGCCTTCCCTCTCCACAACAGAGCAGTGTTCCTTCTCCTTCCCCTGTTTTCCAGTCTGGGTGCTTTGATGGCCATCTAGCATTCATATGACCTTGATCAAACATGTAAATATTCTAGAAGCCTTAGTCAATCTGTCACCATTTTAGTTATGGGCCCTCGACTTTGTGGCACCTCTGTCATGCCCCTGATGGAAGCATAGAGTTATTTAGTATCCTGAAAACTTAAATGCTTTAGTCTGCCCAAAGTGTCAACAGGCTCTGTAAAGAAATGGCTTAATGATTTGTGAAATGATTAACAAAAGGTCAGACTGGATGATACAATGTATGCCTGTAGTCTTAAATGCGGGGAAATCATCTCATCCCTGTTATTCAAAGCATTACAAAGAACAGACTCTGGGAGATAAAGGAAAGAAAACACAGTCCCACTTCTACAGACTGGACTCCCTACAGTTAGGTACTACAAGTGGAAGAGAGAAAGAAGGGCAACTAAACCAGAGTCAGAGAAGGCAAAAAGACAGAAACAGGCAAAGAAAGGGCACTTTTGCGGAGAATGGTTTCATCTGCAGGAAGGAAAATGGAGGTGAGGAAAGATCTTCAAGCTTGCTGAATTAATAGTGCAGAGAGAGCAGAACTGAGCACAAAGAGGAAGAAAGGAAAGAAAAGCATCCACTGGCACAGGTTGCCCAGAGAAGTTGTGAATGCCCCATCCCTGGAAGTGTTCAAGGCCAGGTTGGATGGGGCTTTGAGCAACCTGGTCTAGTGGAAGGTGTCCCTGCCCATGGCAGGGGCTTGGAGCTATACAATCTTTAAAGTCTCTTCCAACCCAAACCATTCTATGTCTTACAACAAGCAAGGATGCATACAGGGCACCTTTACAAAAATTATATTAATTTCTTCTGAAACTGGTGAAAAGGACACACTTCCAGAGCAAAAATTAACTCAGTCAGCGGAGGTACCTTAAGCTGATATAATTAATCTGTAAATCTAGCACTGGTCTCCTTTCTTTTCCAAGTATTTTAATCTATTTTTCCTTTCCTTTTTGTGACATAGATGTTTGGTTGTTCTTAATGCTAATGGCTAGGTTTTGGGGGAGCGCAGAGAATCAGTCACTAACTCATATAAGAGATTTTTAACTTGTTTATCTTCAACCTAAGGTATTTCATCTTTTCTGTTAGTCCATTTACGTTCCATGGCATCCTAGGATCTCCTATGACTCTTTACACCCAGCAAAAGTTCTTGAGAGTGAATATATTTTGTACTACAAAGCACTCAAATTTTCTATTTTTGTAAACACACTACAAGCCACTTTTCAAAGAGGTTCAATTTTAAATCAAATCTGTGTATTTTGCCTTTTTGGTATGCTGTGCTTCTGACTACATTTTGCCTTTCAAGTAAGAGTTATTATGACGCTACTGAGGACTAATCACTGCCACTTTTTGTTGTGTTGATTTTTTTCCCTGGATCAATTCCACTGGTTTTAATACAATTAAACAAACACCATCACACTCCTGTTGAGCAAGGCAGGCAAAATCTGGGCTCGAGATGGTGATGTCATTGCTGTGCTGGCTGGGTCCTGACCTCAGCAAAGCCTTGCTGGCAGTTCTTAATGCAGATAATGCTTAAGGAGATCTCTATCTGCTTTCTTAAAAAGCAGATAACTTAAAATAGACTGCAGCAACACTCGCGGATTTTTTTCTGTTTAGTCCCGACAGCCCAAGTTGAAAGTGCATTTCTGAAAGGTTTGCCCCAAGTTGTTTATGGCATTCCCGGATATTCATCATGAAATTCTTCTGCAGCCCATTGTAAAACACAAAGACTCTAAATCCCTCCAGGCTTCACAAAGATTTGTGCAGAGATTATAAATGAGCAGCAGATTAGCGCCAGATGAAAAAATCTGTTCTGTGAGAGAGCTAATCTGTTCACTCAGTGGCCGGGTTTGCTGCGCATCTTTGTGGCAAGGTCTGACAAATCTACCTCCCTGCATTTGGAATTTTAGTCAAAATCAACGTGTTGCTTTGGATTGTGTCTTTGTCCTCTCAGATGACTGACGCCCTCTCTGGCATCTCTCTGGTGCTTGTGCCTGTTGCAGGCAGCATGGGTGTACCAGGCAGGGCTCTGCCAGGCAGCAGGGAAGCAACAGGCAATGCTGAGAGCGTTAGCAAGCTGTGAGAAGGCTGATGATGAGGACCTGGAAAAGAAAAGAATTCAGAAAAGATGCAGCTGCTTTCAAAGGCAATGGCAGTATTGAAGAGGCAGAGAAGCCTCCTCAAGAAACTGAAGAGGAGCGGTCACATGAGCGTGCAGTCTGCGTGCAGCACTCAGTATGCCATGCCAGGGTGGCACAGGGGAGCACAGTCTGTGGCCTTGGCACAGGACTAGGAGCTAGTTTTGCCTGACTTTTAATCCTGGCTAAATCATTGAATCCCCTCTGTGATCTCTGACAAGTTAGAGAATGTAGATATAGAAAAGTCTTATTAGTCCACATAATCCAGTTCTCTACAATACAGGATTAGCCTGTAATCTTTATTCACTAGTATTTCATGGGATGGAGCTTCTGACATGCTACCTGTAGTACAGTGTTCTACCTGTAGTACACTACTGCTGCTTGTACTGTGTGGTGTTCTCACAGCCAGGAAAGTCTTCGGTTACATTGCTTTAAGATGAAAGTATTACAATAATATCTCCCCATTATTCCCCATTTCTACCCATGTGATGAAGAGCAGCATTGGAAAATAGGTATTCTAAATCTTAACTCAACTAAAAAAAATATTTATCAAGGTAAGCAGGTCCTCCTATAAACAGAGCTGTTCAGAAATAAGCTGTATTAATGATGTCACTTGACCTGCCCTGTAGGCAGCCATTCTGGGAGCAGACTGTGCTTGCCCCCTTCTCCTCACCATCTACCATTACCTCCTGCCAGGCCAACTGGGCTGTGACCCAGGAGCAAGATTAACAGCAAATACCTTGTGCGAAATGAAATGCCTCTATCTGTCCGCAGGAACATTAAAACAACTAGGAAAAAATGTTTAGAATAGCAAAACCCTAAAAGTAATGTCTTACCTAAAGTAGATTGTCAGCTACAATCTGTGTTCTGACTGTAGTTGATGGGTGTGTACTCAGTACAGCCCAAGGACATAGAAAGCAATCCAGCTAACCAACCAGACACAGGCATTTTTTCAGGGAAAGCTGAATTGTTCTCCAGACCCCACTGGCTGTATTAACTAGACAGCTAAATCCTATTCACGATATCTTTGGGCTCTGCCTGACATAGGTGTGGTGGATAGGTGGTACGGCCTGCACAGGGTAAAGGCAAGGCTTTTGTACTGGCCCCAGAACTCTCTGCACTGCAAGGACAGATCTGTTCCCAAAAGCCTTATGTTTTCAGCTGCAGTTTTGTCCAAATTGCTACCAGTGGTCCCAGCCTTTTCACAAACAGGAAGATTGCTTGGATCCTTGGTTTCTGTGGATGCTTGATCTGCCAAACTGTCAACTTAAATCTCCAAAAACACAAGTATAGCATAAAAATAAGATACGGTGAGGCAATCCATTATTTTCTTTCTGAGAAGTAGAAGTGTTCTGAAGGTGCTTCAGTTGATTCACTGAGCATGGTGGTTGAGTTCATGTAGTGTATCTCATAACAGAGCTACTACAGCAAAAAAAAAGGTACCTTTAGTTAATGCCAACAAAATATAATCAGGAGTGTTTTCTTGGTCAAACACATCAAAAGAATGCAGTGATCTCTTTGTGGACTTTCAGCATGTCAAATTCTTATTTCTGAGTTATCCAAAAAAGTATTCTGTTAAGAAACAGCTGGTATTTTCTTCATGGACAAGCCTTTTATCTTGCAGAGTAATTTTTAAACAAATTGGCACACATATTGCACTAGTAAAATAATCTTATGTGTGGAGGTCTAACGTGATTTCTGGCTAATGTTTTGTTGACAACTGACACATTACATTTGAGTCTTTTGTGCTCAGTTTCTTCATTTATATAATTCTTTATGACATCAAGGGAAACAGCTTACTATATTACACAGAAACAGGTTATGAAGTAACACACCTCATTGCATATATATATATATATATATATAGTATACATATGTATATTTACTCATCTACAGCATCTAAATGAACTTCTATGGTTTGGCTGTCCTATAATCTCTAGTAAGAGATCATGAATGAGCAAAGCATTTTTTGCAGATGTGAAAATCCTTTTTTTGCCTATAAAGTCACTTCAATAAAAACCAGAAGATGGCTATGACAGATCTGGGTCACTAAGACAATGTGGTGTGCACTAGCAAGATGTTAGAAGCAGCAATGTATGGAGCTCTTTTAGAGACTGGATACAAAGAAGCTCCTTGGTTGCCACGTCTCAGCTCTTTCTGTCATGTCGTATAATCTGTTTGGTAAAATGAACAAGCTCTGTCTTTATCCATTACTTGCCCAGAAGACTCTTCTCCTTCTGTTACTATTAGAAACCTTTTATTAGTTTGTGGTTCCATTTTTTTAATAGATGGTTCATCTTATTTTTTTTTTTCCTGTGGCTCCATCTTTTTCGGTTCAAATTTATTCTTTTTCATGTAGGTATGATTGGAATCATGTGCAGCATTCTGGATGGGGCTGTAGCAGTGTTGTCCACAGTGCATTTTTAACTCACTTTAGACTGCCCAATACCATGTTGTCACAGCCTTGTCACTTCAATAGCAGAAAGAGATCAGGATACCCAATTCTTTCTCCTCTCTTGTTTCGAACTGACAAGTCCCATAGCTGAGATAGTTGTTCCTTCTCAAGACTATGGTCTTGCATTTTGTCCCATTAGTTCCTGTCCCTTTTGGGGCAGAGATCAAGTGCTTTATATTATGTGAGAAACTCCAGTAAGAAGACTTTTAATGAAACTTTTTGAAAGGGGAATTTCTAAAAGCCTCACTGAAATAAGTGGGAAAGGTGAAAAACCTTACAATTGCTCAAACACAGTTTGGTTACCCAGACATCAGTGTCTAATTCCATAGGAAAGCCACCTGGCTCCAGCTCCTTCTTGAGAAAGATGTTGGCTCACCATTTGTCACAGCTGCTTTTCCTGTTCAAATGCTTGAGTATCTGATGGGTAGGCAACTGAATCCTTCCCTAGGACTGAGATTCAGGTCCAGATTTGGATCATAATCATCAGTTTAGGTCTTCAGTCTAGGTGTCTATAAGGAAATTGAATGTGTGTCTGTAATGTCACTGTGAGCTGGTTAGTAGAGCTAACTAGGTAAGAAAGAAAATGTGAAAGAGTTGAAAGAAGTAATAAAGTCCCGTTGAGAAGACAGAGTGAGCTCGCTTGCTGAAGGCTTTCTGATGTTTTAAAAGAGGACAAAACAAAAAAAAAATTAAGGAAGAAATGAGAAATTATAATTGTATAATATACTTCTTCCATTTCTTTATTTTTGTTCTTAAGCTATCCACTAAGGTAGTAATATTGGAAGACAGAATATGAATGAATCTGAAGAAGTCAATAGGAAGTGAGAAATTCAAGCTAGTGTAATTCAGCCCACAAGGCAAGGCTTCTCTACCATTTATTCTTCTTGTCTTCAAGGCTCCTTATGTAAATATTTGGGATTTTGGCAGGGTGGTTTGTCTTTGTTATTGCAGTGAAACATTTGCTGCAAGCATACTGACTGAAGTCTGCTTCGTAATTATTTGCAGTAACAACTCAGCAATGGAGACTTAGGGTTGTAAAACTGCCAATTCTGTATTAATGTGATCTTCTTTTCTCCCTCTCCCGGCTGCAGCAAGCACACAGTTGGTGTAGGAAGTCTGCAAAGCAGAACAAGCAACCGTATCCATCTGTGTCAACAGATTCCCACTTCACCACTCTGCCAGCCTTTCTTCCTCAGAGCCACCGATCTGTCTCTGAAGAGCCACAAGAAATGGGTCAAAAAAAGGTACATCATACAAATGGCCTTGGTCATTACCTTGGTTTCTCCCAGCAGGACTTGAGACACAGTGATCAAGGAGACTTCACACGCAGATCCAGGAGTGCCCCCAGCATTTCTTGGTCATTTCAACGAAGCAAGTCTCTGTTCTGCTTGCCCACAGTGAACTCCTCTTCAGCATCAGAGACATTTCATTTCAGTGAGCCATTTCACTTTTTAAATACTGGGTCACCTGCAACCAGGCTGAAAACATGGAAATGCAACCCCAAGCTTAACATTGATGACTTGGAGGGTGCCCAAGAGACTGATGTGGACACAGGGATGAAGCTGTCCTTCTCAGACCTGTCTGTGGTTTCTGCATACTCTGCCCTGAATGCATTTTGCAGTGAGTTGGAAGACTCTCTTCCATCACAGAAACAAATTGTTAGTAGGGCTAAACAGGCAGCCACCAGTGGAAGGCCTGTATCAGCCACGTGCAATACCTTTGAGTCAGCTGATGGTTCACTGCCTTCTCTTTCAGAATGGTCTTCCAGCTCTTTCATGTCAGCATTTTTTTCCAAGCAGCACAAACAGCCATTAAGAGCAGCTTCATGTTCCCTGGATGATAGTGTTTGCCCAGCTTCACCAGTTAATGAAGAAGAATTTTACATCTGAGGTTTCTCTATCTTATACCTTCCAGAGCAAATGTGTTCTACTTGTGAATGACAGCAGTGAGTCCACCTTGAGCTTACAGAAGGTTCCTTGCTGAGGAGAAGGTGATGCAGAAGAGTGTGTTAAATATTTGAAGAAAATACTCAGAACCCTCTGAGACTGGCATTCCCAGACTGGGTACAGTAAAGCAGTCTGAGATTGCACCCTGTACCTTTGTACTGCAGGATATGATCAGTACAGAGGCTTTTGCACAACAGTGCAGAAGTTGGTTTTCTGACCAGCTCTTGGATTGGTGGTGGAGGAAATGCCAGAAGACTCACATAATATTCCATTTTAATTTGGCAGAAAATTAAGATTAATTTGTGACACCAAACTGCTTTAACTTCTCTGAGAAATTCCCTTAAGAAAGATGGGAAAAGAAAGGGGTCTTATTTCCCTTTCACAGGTTCCAAAGGCAGCTCTAAGCACAGCAGGACCCTGCAGCACAGCTCCAGTAGGGCCCAGCAAGGAGTTTCTTGTGAGAAAACACTTTCCTTCCAACCTTTGAGAGCTGGCAGTGATGAGATGGGGCAGAATCACACAATCATTGAGGTTGGAAGAGGTCTTCAAGATCGTCTGAGTCCAAGTGTCAACCCAGCACTACCATAATCACCCCTAAACCGTATCCCCAAGTGCCATATCCAGACACCTATTGAACACTTCCAGAGACTGACCCCACCACCTCCCTGGACAATTTATTCTAAAGTCTGACCACCCTTTCAGTGAATAATTTTTTCTAATATCTAATCTGACCCTCCCCTGGTGCAAGTTAAGGCTATTTCCTCTTGTCCTTTCACTCACGACACATCAGAAGAGACTGACCCCCCCACTTCACTGCAACCTCCTCTCTGGTAGTTGTAGAGATCAGTGAGGTAACCCCTGAGCCTCCTTTCCTCCAAACTAAACAATCCCAGTTCCCTCAGCTGTTCCTTATCAGACTTTTGCTCCAAACCCTTCACCAGCTCTGTTGCCCTTCTCTGGACATGCTCCAGCACCTCAGTGTCCTTCCTAAATTGTGGGGCCCAGAACTGGACATGGGATTCAAGGTGCAGCTGTCACCAGTGCCAAGTACAGGGGTCAATCACTGCTCTGGTCCTGCTGGCCTCACTATTGCTGACACAGGCCAGGTTGCAATTGGCCTTCTTGGCCACCTGGGCACACTGCTGGATCATGTTCAGCCACTGTCAACCAGCACCCTCAGGTCCTTTTCCAGCCACTCTTCCCCCAGCCTGTAGCAATGCAGGGGATTGTTTTGACCCAAGTGCAGGACCCAGTACTTGGTTCACCTTACTGAACCCCACAAGACTGTCCTCGGCCTATCAATCCAGTCTGTCACAATCCCTCTGCAGAGCCTTCCTGCCCTCCAGCAGATCAACACTCCTGCCCAACTTGGTGTCATCTGTGAACTTACTGAGGATGCAATCTGCTCAACCAAGTCATCGATGAAGATGTGAAACAGAACTGGCACCAGTACTGAGGCCTGGGGAACACCAGTAGTCACCAGCAACCAACTGGATTTAGTTCTACTCACCACCACTCTCTGGGCCTGGCCATCCAGCCAGATTTACTCAGTGAAGAGTCCACCCATCCAAGCCATGAGCAGCCAGTTTCTCCAGGACAGTGATGCGGTAGACAGTTTCAAATGCTTTCCTAAAGTCTGGATAAACAACATCCCCAGACTTTCCCTCATCTACTGAGTGGATCACATTGTCATAGAAGGAGGTCAGGTTGGTTGAGCAAGACCTGCTTTTCATAAACCCATGCTGCCTGGGCCTGAGCCCTTGGTTGTCCTGCACATGCGACATGATGGCCTTCAGGATGATCTGCTCCATGACTTTGCCCAGTACTGAGGTCAGGCTGAGAGGCCTGTAGTTCTCTGGATTGTCCTTCCAACCCTTCTTGTAGATGGGCGTTGCTAATTTACAGTCAACCAGGACTTCTCCGGTAAACCAGAACTGCTGGAAAAGGGTTGAAAGGGGTTTGGCAAGATCTTTTGCCAGCTCCCTCAATACTCTCAGGTGCATCACATCAGGGCACATAGGCATGTGTCTGATTGGGGCAGAAGGTCATTAACCCTCTCCTCACAGATTATGGTGACTTCACTCAGTTCCCCATCCCTAACCTCCAGCTGTCATTGCTGGGTGTCCTGGGGGCAACTGGTTTTGGTGTTAAAGACTGAGGCAAGAAAGGCATTAAGTACCTCAGCCTTTTCCTCACCCCTTGACACTGTGCTGCCCTCTGCATCCAGCAAAGAATGGAGACTCCTTAGCCCTCCTTTTGCTGCCAATGTATTTATAGAAACTTCTTTAGAAGAAGCTTTACTCCTTCCCCAGGGAAGAAGTTCCACTGTATCTTTTCCTTTGACAGACCAGGATGCAGAAAGTGCCAAAAGGGAAACCTTAGAGAACATTTTCAGCGCCCCCACCCAGAAAGCCCATCCCTTCCAGCTAGAAGGGAGCCATCTGGACTGTTGTCTGAACCACTTGTACAGACAGTGATAACCTCAGTAAACTATGTTTGCTCCTTCTAACTCAGGCAATACAGCTTACCTTTTTGATATACAAACCAAGAGAGATAACCCAGCATTTTTATATATTGCTACACCGTTAGACCCAAATAAAAGACTGCTCCCTGTTTTTTAATGGGTTGTTATTTTTCTGGTAAAAATAATTAATGCAGAAACTTATTCTTCATATTTCCAGTGCAAGCGTACTTCTTTCTGGGTAAAACATGTTTCTTCTTGAATAGCTCTCTCCAAAGGGAAAACAAGTCAAATGTTACTAGCTTTCAAAAGGTGTTTTTAAAATATGCATTCTTGATAACCTGTTTTGCTCTAATTAATTTGGTGTTAAAAAAAAAGTAAGGGAAAAGCTGCTAATGTGACAGCTAAGTACCTTCACCAGGAGTCATATAGACAGATTTTATAATGCATGTTCTGAAATTTTTGGCTGACAAGTGCCACTGATTACAGCTCTGGTCGAACCACTGGGGAAATGACCATGTTAAAAGGTGTATGTATAATGCTGGATGTAAGCTATACACAGGTGTAGATGCTGAAGACCTACCATGATGGCATTGTGTGGAATAAAAACTCTTTTCCAGAGAAAAATATTTGCTGTATTACCAGGTAATTTTAATCAAAATAACTGCTGGTTTGGAGGGGAAAAAAAAAAAAAGGTGAAAAAGCACACACATACTGTAAATAATAGTTACAAAAAGTGGAACAGCTCCCCTGGCCCATTTAAGTAAGTGCATGGTTTTTACAAACTATTCTGGAAGAAAGTCCAAGGGAAAAATGAGTAAAGGTTTATAGGGGAGGAACCTTAAGCCCGAGTCCAGAAGAGGCCAGAGGGATAGTCAAGGCTTTTTCCTTTTGCTGTTGTTTTCTCCACACAGGAAAAAAGGCATCAAACTGAAGTCCACGTCTCCTCTCTGTGAGATGCTGTCATAGTATTTACCAAGGGTAGACTTTGTCTTTTGTGCTAAACACAGTGACTAAATAGGAAAATCTTTTCAAGGTAAAGGGCACAGAAGATTATCAGCCTTCTCCTGCCCTCTAAAACTGTTTAGGCTTACTGCAGTTTTGGGTAAGCTGTTGTCTTTCTGGGACCAAAAATAGCACTAATGAAGGATTTGTCATGGTGTGCATTTGTTTACCTGCTCTATGCCCCTTCAGACCCCACGCAGTCTTTCCTCTGACTGTCATGACCTGTAGATCAAATCCCCCCCAGAACACGTGAACCTGATTTATCTAAAGTTGTATTCCCATGTTATTGTTTATACCCTGCCAAAGTATATATAAAACACTGTGAAGTCAGACTAGCCACTTTCTCCATCCATTATTTGCATTTCACCATACAACAGTGATGCCTAGGACAGTCAGCATCCACAGGTTTAAATTTATACTTCATTATTTTCTATTTTCTATGGTTTTTTCACAATATTTTAATCATGCAGATAACATTTGATCTGAACATGAAATAAAGAACTTGTTTGAGCTGATGTAGCTGTCTCATCCTGGCATCATGCCAACACTGAAACTCCTGACAAAAGCTGATTGGGGTTTTTAATGAAGGGGAGGCTCTGAACCATCTTTCCACCTAAGGCATGCTTCTATAGGGAGTCTGTCACATCTGGGGGCTGTTGCCTGATGCTGCAGGAGGCACTGGTAATGGAGATCCACGGGGAAGCACAGGACAGCTCAAGTGTCAGTCATGAGGTTCAGGTGTGTTATTAACCAGCAGCTCCGCAAGCATCTCAGCTCCAGATTTTGCCACATTAATCCTGTTGGGAAGAGAGCCAAATGAGTGTCCACAGACTCTGAATTTGTACTGTCCCCACTGGTTCTGTCTCCAAGTATTTCTGTTCTGTTTACTGATACCTAACTAGAGATTAAAATTTTAATTGTTTACATTGATGGTGCTTGTAACCAAATCTTGTAAAATACTGAGTGTCCTACTGTCAGGAAAAACAGAGGTGATAGTGTACAGAAAACTTCTTGTCTATTAAAAGAAAGCCAGGTTATGAAGCATGTTTCACTGAAGGGAGGCTTCATTAATTCTCTTCCCATTATTTAAGAAGGGGGTCATCTCTTCAGAGAGCTGAATATGCGCAAGTTTCGTGGCATTTACTTATTGTTTTGGTTAAATTATGAACAATGTATTTTGAGAACTGTATTTTTCCTGAACTTTCTCTCCTTCTCACCCCAGAATGCACTGCTTCTGTGAAATAAAATAGAGATGAAAAGTCAGTTGTACTCAACCCTCTGCGTATTCATTTATGAAGTATTGCAGACTTACAGAGTATTTTAACTAGGCTTCCAAAATGACTGCAGTGCCACAGGCTCTACAGCTTTTGGCAGTGTGTGTTGGTGGGATAATTACAAAATAAACACACCAAAAATATTTTTATGTTGGACTCAATTTTGCCTCTGCAGACTGGGTCTTTTGATTCTCACTGTGGTATCATAAATAATTTTCTCTAGTAAAGCTGAATGATTAAATGTGTGACACATATTGGTAATCTTACATGCTTAAATCCCATCTTGGTTTGTTTGATGTACATTGGTTTTCTTAATCATCCTTTCCTCTTCATCCGTGTGTGGTGTTACCTATTATGCATTTCTTTATTCCCCCCATGGGACACATCTGCATGTCAGCATTACATCGCATATGCAAAGCTGTGTAGGTTTGGCTTTGTTTGGCTTTTATGGTTTTATGGTTTAACATTGTGGGGTTTATATATATTCTTATGGCACTTTTAGAGCTATAGAAACATCAGGAGTTGGATGAGGCCTCTGGAGGTTGTGTAGTCCAAAGCGTCTGCGGAAAGCAGGCACAAAGCTGCTCAAGCTTCAAGCTGTGGAGTTAAGTTGTTCAGGACCTTGTCTGGTCAGATTTGAAACTATCTAAAGGTGACAATTTCGCAGTGTCTCTGGGCAATGTGTGCCAGTGCTTACCCACTGTAATGGTGAAGAATTGCTTCCTTATCTGCTTCCTTATCTGCAGTCCTTATCTCATGTCCAAAATTGTGATCTTTCCCTCTTGTTTCACTGAGCACCTCTGAGAAATCCTGGCGTTATCTTCTCTGTGATCCTGCTTTAGGTGCTGGAAGACTGCAGTTGCTCCTGCAGCCATGGCCTCCCACATCATGCACTCTCATTCCCTGACCATCTGAACTCTGTCAGGCTTATCAATATCACTCTTGTACTGACGATCCCAAAACTGCGCAGATGTATGGATGTGGATGACAAGTTCTCAGTAGGCAGGAAGAATAATTTCTGTCAACCTGCCGGCAGCTCCCTTGTTTATACCACTTGGCCTTATCACTGCAAGGGTGCCCAGCTTAATCATGTTCAGCTTGCTGTTCTTGGGACCCCAAGGTCTCTTTCTTCAGAGCTGCTCCCTAGCCAGGAGGTGCTTCCTCCTGTGCCGTCATACCAGCTTAGTCCGTGCCAGGTGCACGGCTTGCATTTGCTTGTATTGAACTTGGTGAGGTTCTCACTGGCACTTTTCTCCAGCCAGTGAATGTCTCTGTGAGTGGTATCCCTGCCCTTCAGTGTGTCAGTCATGGCCGTCACATTGGCCAGTTTTGTTGCACTCTCAGTGGCAGCCCATCTAGCCCCATGGGCTTGTGTGTGTCCAGCTTTCTGCATCCCTGACTCAGCCTTCTGGTGTGATTAGTAATTTTCTCCTCGAAACTTTGCTGCTACATACAGACACGTGGCAGGCCTAACATCTTGTGAGTGACGATCTTGTGACTGAAGACAGAGGTTTTTCCAATTGCAGATTTTTCCAGTCACAGAAGACAGGAATTTTTCTAGTCTGTCATGAATAACTCCGGGGTTGTTTAAAGAAGGTTCTATCTGTCTTTCCTTCTTGATTGATTGGGGTGTAGGAGATGCCCACAACAATATCCCTTTTGTTAGCTTCTCCTGACCCTTGAGCTCTTGAGTTTCTCACCCTCTGTTCCCTCACAATCATGCATGAATTTGTGCCACTCAGTTGCTTAGAGCACAAACCTCATCACTGTCATCCGCCCTTCCCTAAAGAACCTGTATCCAGCCATGACAGCTCTGGACCCCATCATATCTCTAAACCATCTGGGTTTACATCCTGAGGGTGCTAAGGTCTTCCAGGAGTGATTTTCAGGTTCAGCAGCCTGAACTTTGGCACTGGCCATCCCATCTGCCCAACAGAATGGAGCTACCCAGGTGTTGGGAAAACAGTCCCACCTCACAAAGGGCTTAGGAAGCAGTTTCAAACTGTGCATGTGCTAACTACTCCAGAAATCGGAATATTGTTTTTCCTATCAAGCTGAGAAGTCTTAATCCAGTTACTCATTCTTCATAGGAAAACCATTCCATACTTTTGTTCATTCTTGTTACCCTTCTGTTACCTTTCTGTTGTATTATGTGCTTTTTGAGCTAGAGGGTCCATAAATACACAGTTTTTGGAGATTCAGATGCATTGTATGAATGTACAGAACAGCTTGAAGGTGTTTCGCATTTTAGTCTCTCTCTCCTAGTAGTGGAACTTGCTGCTTTGGCTGCAGCTGAGCACTGAGCTACCCTTTTCATAGATATTTACATAGACCTAGGGTCCAGTTCCCAAGCAGAAAAGGTCAGTTGAGACCCAACTATCATGTATGTAAATTTAGATACCTTTAAAATATAATTAATTTTAAAATTAGCTACATTGAAGTTCATCTCCCTTTTTATTGCCCAATTGCTGTCTATTGTGAGACTTTTCTTCAACTTCCCCAGGTGTTCATCACCTTTACTATCTTGGATGCTTAATAACCTCAGCAAACTCCCATCTCATGAAGCCCCCCTTTTTCCAGGTTTAAGTCATGCTGAGGAATGTAAGCTTGAGTACAAATCCCTGCATGACTCCATTGCCAACCTCCTTCCACTGTCAGAGCTGGCTATTTATTTCTGCCTTCTGTTTCCTGCCTTTTAATTAGCCCTTTATTCACATAACCTTACCTCTTAAACCATCACAGTAGGGTTTCCTGTAAAGGCTTTGATGAAGGGCTTTGGAAAACTGTTCTTAGCTGTACACCTATTTGTTGATGCCTTCTGAAGCCCCAAATAGATTTATGAGCTGTGATTTCCTTTTACAAAACCATGTTGAGTCTTCCCCAAAAAAAATCCTCAAACTTATCTCTGCTTGGATAATGACTTGTCTCTCATCTGAGCCCAAGTGTCATTTGAGTACAGAGCAATCCTCCCTATGGTACTCTTTCCCAGCTTCCAGGATTTGGCACAGTGCAAATTGCTAAATTTACACAGAGTCCAGACTTCCTGAGCCAAAAACTGCTCAGATCACTGTGTGACCAACTGCTACACTGTGCTACCAATGGATTTATCCTCCCTCAATTTGTCAGATTTCTTGTTGAATCTCTCTTTATTCGTCGGGTTTCCACAGCAGCTCAGGGCAATGAGCAGCACTGAATTCATCCCCTGCATGAGAAGATAGACACATTTATTTGCAGCCTTCACCTAGATAGTTTCACTGAGCACTTTCTGTTCCAGAAGTCAGTGCAGACTTCTGGGCAATGTTGCCTCAGTAGCTGGGAAAGACTGTGTCCCCCTGAGCTCAGGAACCAATGGGTTGTGAGATAACTGGGGAGGAAACCAACTGCTTGTTGTGGAAAGCCTTGCAGCCTTCCAAGGCATAAATCCTGTGGCAGAATATGTCTTCAGTGGTAAATGGAAGTAGGACAGGGAGCAGGTTCAGACACTGGATTGTTTGATTGCTTGTTGTCTCTGTTTTGGATCATTTCAAGCAGCTTTCACCAAGACACTTCCTGGTGGTGCCCTTCCCCTCCAGGACTGTTCCCACTGTGGAAGAGGCTACATCAAGCTTCTGCCCCTCTGTCTCCAACACTCTCCCACCAGACCTTGCATCTTCCTGTCCTCCCATGTTCCCTTGGACATCCCACAGCATGAAACTCCGCCTCTCAGGGTCATGCTGTAAAAAGCACCTCTCAGCTGCTGAGAGCAATGCAGTCCTCACTTCAGTTCAGGTAACAACCCCTGAGCATGGTGGGCTGGTTGTGTCCGAGAGCTGTACGGATCCTGCAGCAGCCCAGGAGGGAAGCCAGGCCAGCTGCTGTGTGGTGTGTCTAGTGACCTGTGGGGCATTTCTGAAGGGTGTGGACACAACTCCAACACTGCTGGGCTGACCTTGGAGCTCAAAAACAGTATTCAAACTGCTGCTCTTTTTTTTTTTAGCAATTTACAGATAGACAGTGTTGGTTCAATTTGGCCACAGAAAGGGAGTCTTAGAGGGGCTTCACAACTGTGCTGGTGCATCCTGCCCATGCTGTGGCTCAGCCTCCTGCATTAAAGCATGCTGACGTTTGAATCAGTTGTCCCTTTTAATCACTTTCCTCCTG
This sequence comes from Aleadryas rufinucha, assembly GCA_013397815.1. Lineage (NCBI taxonomy): Eukaryota > Metazoa > Chordata > Aves > Passeriformes > Aleadryas > Aleadryas rufinucha. The sequence goes on from VZTH01005523.1 coordinate 113,589, forward strand.
AATACATGGTGCGTGAAATGGAAAATAGCTTGGTAGGTGGAGGCCATTAATCCAATCTGCCTGTCATAGGTGAAAACTGCCGACTTAGTGGCACATACTGAAATGGCGATGGAAATGGATATAGCCAAAGCTGACTGACCCGTCGGTAGGAGAGTACCCCGGTGACTGCGGAGTGCCTGTGCCGTGTGACTGGATCCCAGCGATGCAGCGTGCTGGCTTTGTGTGCCACGTCGGGAAGCCAGCAGCCTGCACAAGTTGCTAGTGCCATCTCGTGGTTCCCACACACCCGAGTGACAGCGCACGGAGCTGCCAGCCCAGGCGGTGACACCCGCGGGGCACCGGGGGGACCCTCAGGCTCCGGCTCAGTGCCCTGCTGCCCTCGCAGCCTCCGTGCCCTGCATTTCAGCCTAAGCTGCTGGCAGTGTCCGCGCTGCGCTCCCAGCCCGCTGCTCTGCTTCTCTGCTCTCCCTTCCACCGCGAAGCTGGGGAACAGGATAACCCAGTGGCTCCGTGACCCGAAGGGCTCTGCCGTGTCCTTTCCCTGCGCCGGAGCCAAGGGCAAGGAAGCCGCCGCAGCCCACGGGGCGACGCCTCGGGGCTGCTCTTGGGATGGAGCCGAGCATCCGCTGCGAACGAGCTCCGAGCACGGCACGGTAAGCCGGCTGCCTGTCACGAATTCCTCTGTTTACTTTGATGAAAATTTTAGCCCTCCTGGTACGGAGATAATCTGCTAAGTATGACCCAAGTCCTGCCAAGACAATGCTTCTTGTGAGGTTAGCAGTGCTACTGGAGAGCTCCCGCTCCGTAGGAGTAATGAACATGGGGACAGGGCTGCCCGGAACAGATACTCTTTAAGAATGCAACACATACTACCAATTTTATAATTCCTCCTGCTTCTATGAATTAACAGCCATTTTTTGCAGCTCATGTGTGCTGTTGCATGGACATATTTAAACTGGGCTGTGATTAGGAGCAAGAGGGTTTTTTCACATGGTTTACCATTATGTGGTAGAGTCCCACTTTTTCCTACTTTTTGGGGGTTTTTTTTGTCACAGGAAAGCAAAGCTTCAACTAATTACTCTGTGCCTCTGCTTATGGAATTTGACTAGATGCCAGTGTTCCCCTGTTGTGCCATGTAAAGCCACAGAAATGTGGCCTCTGTCCTTCAAGTTTGTCCCTCTGACCCTTTGCTGCCCTGCTTTCTTTCAAGAGCTGATGGCCCTGTGGTTTTCCCACAGGATGGGTGAGGATGCTCGTTGCCACCCTGCCACTTGTAAAGACTGCAGAAGTTTTGAAGGAAGGACTTCTGGGGCTGCCTGAGGCAGCAACAGGAACAACCACTGCCAGGTCTGCCGCTGTCACCTACCTGGGTAGGAGAGCTGGCCATGAGGTCAGGGTAGTGCTGGGACAAGCCAGAGGGCAGGAGAGGGGCAGAAAGATGGGAACCATCTCTGACCCTCCTCCCGTTTTCTAGCCCCATATGGTGTACCAGCTTCAGGCATGTGGGGCAGTGCAATATCCTGCTCTTTGAGGGATTGGGATGAGATATGGAATGTGGAGGGAAACCATCAGCCCTGGGGGATAAGGTCCTGAAGCTGTCAGGTTGCCAGCAGGGCCCAAGTTCACAGTGTTTTCCAGGTTTCCAGGATAATCTTTGCTCTGAGCTGATGGGCTGGTTTGCTTTTCCAACCACTTTTTTTGCAGATGAATTCTTTTGGATTCATACTGCCTGTCCCCACAGATGCTCCTCTTCCCTGTCCTCCCTCCCTCCCTCCCTCCCTTCCTTCCTTCCTTCCTTCCTTCCTTCCTTCCTTCCTTCCTTCCTTCCTTCTTCTCTCTCTCTCTCCCTCGCTGTCTCCTTCTTTCCTTCTTTCCGATCCCAAGTTGGTATATAAAAGGGGCTTAATNTCCTTCCTTCCTTCCCTTTATCTTCCCTTTTCTTTTCTTTCTCTTCCCATTCAGCTCATCCCACTCCATCACAAAACTCCAGGCCCATGGAAGTCCCACTCAGTGCAGCACTATCTCCTCCTTGGCTGACATGAGGCTGGAGGTGCTCCCACTCCGCCAGCCCCACGAGCTCCCTACAGAGGCCCTGTCTCACCCCTTCAGACAGGTCTCAAGCCTGAGGCTGCACTTGCAGCTCCATGTCCAGAATGAAGCAGGACAGGACACAGGGCTCCTTTTTTTCCCTGCCCACTCCTCTCTTTAACATCTCCTTACTAAACCCATTGGATTTGGTACTTACCTTGTTTCTAGCAGACTTCAGGGGACAAAACTCTGCTTTTGGCATCCCTGGGAGTCATTCAGTGACACCACAGGGATGCAGCTGCTGATGTGCTCTGTTCTCTGCAATGGAGGCTCATTGTCTCTTACACATACCAGGTCACCAGGACATTTTCTGATGATGCCGTTTTTGGTAGATGGCCCAAAGAAAAACTGGCTGCTCTCTGGAGTGACAGCTAGCTTGCAGCCTGACATGAATGAAGAGCATAGCAAGATGGAACAGATTTTTGCTCCAAGCCTTCTCTGCCGATGTGTTAACTTTGGCAGCATCATTTGGAGAAAAAGTGAATTAATCTTATTGGAGTTGTGTACAGAAGAGACTGAGGGAAGGAACAGGGAAAAAAAAAAAGGATGTGTGAATCTATGTTGATTATTTTGAAGCCATAAACAAGTGGCATCAGAAAAGATTTTGACAACCATATGGACTTTCAGAAGTGTGAAATCTTCTCAAAATGATGTGCAATCATGTAAGGCATAAAAAAAAAAAGAAAAGGAGACAAGATATGGATGGATGAGAAGTACAGACAGGGGACTGCAATCTGTGATACAGGAGTTAAGATTCTGGGTGCATGAAAAAAATGTTACCTAGAAAAAGAAATATAAATTAAATAAAATTAAATTAAATTACACAAGAGAATTCTCCCAAAGGTACTAGGAGTAACAGTCAATCCTATTTCTTATTGCTGGTTTTCAGAACTAGACTCTGGGGAACAGCAGTCTCAGGGACTGAGCAACAGCTTTCCACTGAAATAATCCTTGTTTTTCTGGGAAGCTTCACTGGAGATGCCACATGCAATCTGTATTTTACACAGGGCAAAAACCACAGGTACAAGAGTGCAGGTCCTGCTGAAGGGCGTCAGCTGCTCTGGCTGAGGACGGGAACTGCTGTGGCAGTGCCAGCTATCTCCCCTGATGTTCACCAAGGGGACACTTTTATCCCAGAGCTTGAGAAGTGCTGCCTGAAGGGTGAGTAGGATGACAAGAAAGCAGACTGGCAAATTTTGTAGCTTTGCTGTAGCACGCGTGCACACAAGCTATATGTGCATGTGGCAGGGACATCCCCGTGGGCCACGTGGAAGTGCACAGTGTGACACACACCAGAGGAGTTAGTGCTGCTCTGCTGTCTCAGGGAAGCAGGGCTATTGGCAGGGGCAACTCATCACATCTGGGCTGGGGCCACCACACTACCTGAGGTCTTACCTGCTAGGAGAGAAACTTGACAGGTCTGGGCTCTCTCTGGGGACTAAGTTTAAATGCCAGCACTCTGAGCGTTTTTACAACCTGAGAGTTTGATGCTTTTCCCCTTTAAGTTATCACAGTGCACAAGACACAAATTGCAGCAAAATACTTTTCAGGTTTGATCTATAAATGGTTCTGATTTGTTTCTGATTTCAGCTTCCTCTGTGGCAGCATTCCTGGTCCAGATACTGGTTTGTATTGCTTGTCACATCACGAGAGAATGGGAAAAGCAGATGGAAGGTGAAAAATTGAAAATGGAAAACAAACCAGCTACACCATCTTAAAGAAGCAGGAACTAAAGTAGGCTGAATTCTCAGAGGAGAAATTATCTACCATGGGAGAACACAGATCAGGGCAAGAGCTGGCTTTCATGTATCCATAGGGATGTATGATGGGATGAAACAGATGATGCCTATGAAATGCATCTGTTTGCATAGTTTGAACATTGAAAAAGTACGGCATCTGTGCCCTATATATACTGTACACTCTCCCACAGTCTGATATTTTGAGTTCTCTTTCCATTCTGCAATATTTCCATTTGACCTCAATATCTTTAAGAAGTCAGTACACACCTAAAAAAGTCCACATACATCTTAAATTTTTCCATGTATGTCTTCTAAGTATACCCTTCCTTTTCTTCCCTTTGCCTTTCACCAAACAATCCTTTGTTGTTTGGTGACATTAGCAGAGTCACCAGTAAATCTGGTGTCCCAGGGTCTCTTTCCACCACTGAAGGTGATACTTAAAGTTGGTCCTAAGAGGTTCCAGCAAGAAAATGTCACTGATGAGAATGCGATGAACTGTATAGAGAAACATTTTTTGCTATTTAGAAAGAAAACCCCTGAGAATAGTTTAAGATGCCATGATCTGTATTTTCAGACTGTGGAGTGACAGGCCTAAAGAAAGGCGTATCAAGACCCCCCCTTATTTCTTTATTTAATGAGGTACGGGGTTTAGCTGAGGAATTTAAATGATTGACTGAGAAGTATTTGAAATTCTTGAGGGTCATAAAGATCAAGGCAAATGGATCAATCCAAAATAATTAATTTTGACACTGTGACAACTGCTAGCGGTTTCTTTTTTCCCTCAAACAATCTATGAATATTTTTTCTCTTCTTGAAACGCTGAAGTAAAGGGTCTTATTTTCCAAGGAACTGCAACGTTAAATGTCCCCATATTTGATATGAGCACTTAAAGAAAGCTGTAGCTGTTCTATTTCTAAAAGAAAGGAAACACTGAAAAAGGAAAATTTCTTAATTCAGGATTCATTCATTCATTCATTCATTCATTAGCCGGTCCCTTGACGCTTTTTCCTAATTAATAGAGTTATTATGAGACCAAGCAGCAACAAATAGACATTAAGCATGGGGAAAAAAATCGAGAAATAAATGTTTGACATTTAATGACAGCAGTCATGCAGAGATCATATGTGCTGAGCCATATCTCAAGCAGAATCAGTGCGTTGTCGTGCCCTTGAAGAAGCAACCTTCACCAGAGCAATTAGCTTTTTAACACTTTTTCTTTTCTATTGCTAGTAACATGTCTGATGAAACAAGATAGTTTAACAGTTTAATTTTGTTTTATTACAGAAAACAGATTTATTGTTTCCAAACACACAACCTCAGGGGCTGGGAATACAACAGTGCCGAGGTGTCCCAGCTTGAAAGGCATCTCAGGACAAAAGTGCACAGAGAACAACTCCAGATGAAAGATCAGCAGCCATCCTGTACTGAATGGCATATGCCTTCTGTGTGGCTTCACACAAGACCCTCAACCATGTGGTGTCCGAGTCTTCCCAAGGAAAAATTGAGAATAACCTTGTGCCACCAAGCAGAGCTGTAATATAGTCCTGTTTACTACAAAGAAATATAAACAAAACAATATTATTTTATTAGATGCCTATTCCAGCAGGCTTCTCTTTAAAGGAGAAGAAGACAGTGCTTGTTTTCTGTTGGAACTGGCTCTGCATTATAGCCCTGAAAGCTCAGCTTGGAGTCATCTCTCTTTTCCTGCCAGTTTCCAGCTGTGTCAGAAAGAGCTAATGGCTGGATATCAGGCAGCCTGCACACTGATACAAGAGAGGGCAGCTTCCCAAAATTACTACGTCTCTGGGGATTATTTTAACTCTCTTGATCTCCAAGAACTACAGTGGCCCAGAGAGGAATGCTTCAGAGTTGAGGGGAAATGAGAAGAATGAGCTTGGAAAGCAAACAAACTACACTGGAAGCCAGCACTTGTTCATGTGAGTGTGTGCTTGCCTACTCCCATGGCCTGAGTTGGCTTTTGGCTCCACTCTTTGGAGCAGCCTGAACAAAGGTAAACCCCAAGCAGTGAATCCCACTGTGCTCAGAGGACTGCAGGTGCCCTGGTCACCACTTTATCTAAAGAAATTCCATGTAGCTCCTTTGTGAATTTGTCTTGTGTTAGCTGCTTCAGGATCAGCAAGTTAACTTTTTAGGATCCTGTTCCTGGGACATTCTTCTCCCCTGACTTTTGTTCTGCTATTTCCTCCTTTTTTCCATCTGTATGAACTTTTGCAACAATACAGAATAAAAAATTCAATTTTAAAGTTGTTTCCCTGAGCCATCAGGGTGATCCTATCAGCCTGCCTTGATCTGATGCTTAAGGCCTGGGTGACCATCACAAATAAGGCAACATTTCAAAAGCTGTGGTCCCGCAGAGTTGAGGGTCTGTGAAGAGCCTGCAGACAGCAAGTCCTGTTTTGTCCTCCCCAGAAAAAAATTATTTTAGTGTCTTGGATCCCTATTCAAGTGCTGGGTTGGCCATGCCACTGTTAGAGATCAAGAGCCAGAGCTGTTAGCCCCCAGCATTAACACTGGGTAGGAATTCTTCTGGCTCTGCAGCAAGGTTTCCCTGCCACCTCATGTCCCCAGTTTCCTCTGTTGCCTTAGGAGAGGATGGATCAACCCTGGCAGAGTGGAGCACCATCACCTCCCGCACATCAGCGTCTCAGAGGGTGCAACTGTTCCCGTGGGACTGAAATCCCACTTTTTAATGGCAGGCACTTCTAATATACCCCTTCTAGGAGTATGTGTGGAGACTCCTCCCTTGACTGGGAACTCCCCGCAAGGTTAGTCCTCAAGGCTGAGCAGAAGAGATTTGCCCACAGTAGTTGGTATGGGTGAGTAACATCAATCTCTGCTTAATGATTGTTTTGCTAGCTTTAATATTGCTGTTTCAATATTGCTTCCATAAATAGTGCACTACACTAGTAGTTATAACTATCTGTACTGTGTAGTGAATCATTCTGATTAATGTCTTTTAGTCTAATCATTGTAATTATCACCATCAATAAAATAAATAATTTGTTTTATTCTTATAAATATATTTCATTTTCCTTTCTTAATCCTGCGGTACAAAGTCACACGAAGATTCAATTGCACCTATATAATCCTCTAAATATAAAGTCTGGGGCAAAGACTGGATCCATCTGCACCCAGATTCCTCTCTGAGGAGGAGTTTAAAAAGCAAGGGGTTTCTTTATGCACCTCGTGGCTCAATGAGAGCACTTCTCTAATAAACTTTGTCTGGAGCTTCTGTTCTGCTTGTGACATCTGCATCTGGAGAGGGCGGAGAGCAGGGATCTGGTCTGGGGGTGCCACACCAACAAATGCCATCTCTGAGAATGAAATCTGGATAGAAAGTCATTAAGAAGAGGCCTTCTAATTAGTGCTTTCCCCTTTCCTTGCAGCTGCAGCTTTGCACAGCAGCCTCCCCACTGCGTGTTTGAAGCTGTATCTGCCCGCAGCTCACCCACGACACGGAGCACAGACCTCCCTCCATGAAGCACATACACCGGCAGATAATCCAGATCAGTTTACCTCTGTGTACCTGGCAGCACGCTACTGTGCACTGACCAAATATCAGAAGAGTTTGTGGTTAATTAGGATCAGATTAATCCCTGCTGACTGCCTGTCTCTGTGTAAAAAGGGCACTAGAGGTTAGAAAGTATTAAGTACCTTAAATGTCTACTTGCATAATGTAAAAACCTACTGAAGATCCAGACTTCGTGCTTGAAAGTGTTGATGTGAAATAATTTACCCCTAGAGGCATTTAAAAGTGGTTCTTATCCTATCAAAGCAAAAGAATCCATTAAATCCATTTCTTCCAGGAGAAAATGTAATAAATACTTGACCATGGAAAATAATAAACCTGCAGAACAGTGGAGACAAGACATCTACAAAAAAGTGCCTTAGAGATTCTGAACATTACTTCCAACTTCAAAGAATTTAGTTCAGCATATAAAGTATCATTTTTATAGCTGCAATAAACCTTTTCTGTGATATAATTGTAAGTAGTTTTCAATTTTATTAGCTCCTATTTATCATAAGAATACAGCAGTTAATAATTAGATAGTTTCATATATACACCCATTCTATGGTACTTGCCATGGAGCCTAGAGGACTTCACAGGAAAGACACATTTCCATGTCCTTATATGATCAATTTACTTAACACATTCATGAGACTAAAATGTAGTTTATGTTTGGTTGAGATGCTTTGCTATGCCTAAGCATGTGTGTGGTTATTGGACATGACAAAATATGGAGAACTTTTGTGCTTTTCTCTTTAAATATGGAAGGATCCTGAGGTTGATTTAAAAAACTGGGCTGATAGTAGAAAGATTTTTAGAGGCAAGACATACTAATAAAGGATCTATAGGTCTGTGAGAAATGTCAAATTTACACACACCTTCACATATCCTGATAGACCATTGGACCTTTTTTCTTTGTTATTTTTTGTTACTGGCACATTTATATAAGTATTGGGGACACTTATGTAATAACAGGATATTAGCTTGTTTTGAGGTCATCTGTTCTTGTGACTTACTCCCCAATTACAGTCATAAGCTTCTCATTGTGACATCACCTTGGCGGCCTCAGCAGTACCTGTGATGTCACCAAAAGGGATTATAACCTGAAGTGGGGAGTAAGCTGTGAGAGCAGATCAGCTCCCAAAGAATAAAGGTTTTTTGTTTTGCCCTGCTAGCAGAAGGACAGGGAAACACCCACCCACCCTTTCTCTCCTGCCTGTCATGGTGGAGTGGGACCATTTCACCACACAGGGTGATAATGCAAGGCTGGGGCTGCCTGGGTAAGAGAGTTTGCTTAGTTTGGGTGAACTCGTGTGCAGTGAAGTGCATTCAGGAGAAAATATGTGCAACATGTACAAACACGCACAGCTGCGCTTCTCTGCCCAGCTCAGGGGCACATCACCCGCTGAGGTAGCCTAAGCAAAGCCGTGTTCTTCCACGTTATTCAATCTATAAGTTCCCATTTGATCTCAACTGTTTTGCCTACTCAACCAAACCCCTCTTTTGGAAAACCAGACTTCTTATAGGAAGTCAGCACTGCAACTTCATAAACATCTTTATATTTTCATCTTCTGTTTGGTTCGCTGTCACTTCAGTCAGATCAGCAGCAGAAACTTCAGCTGACAATATGCTCATATGAGGACCTCTTCCTATGTCATTTACTTGGCTTCATTCACTTGGCACTCTAAGAGGCTGTGATAGACAGTTAGACAAGCATTTGGGGCTATCGGCTTTTAACTTACTTTGTATTCCATGTCAACAGCAAATGCATTTAATTTGTCAGTTCATGGAGTCGCCTGGGAAGAAAATATGCTGCTGTAGTGCTGCTCCCCACTCCTGCTTTGGCTCAGTGGCATGTCTTGTCTGAGTGTGAATCTCCACCAGGCCCCATGTGGGGTACTGACTCTATCTCAGAAGCATTTTAAATCCGCAGATACCAAAAGGGTGATATCTGGGGGCAGAGGGGGCATTTCACAGACTGGCAAGTCAACTCTGAACATGCTGATGCAGCACCTCTGAGCCACTGCAGTCAGCTAAGCAGCTGATCTGTGACAGCAGCCCTCACAGGTCAGCTGTGCACCAAGACAGCCTGTTATCTTACATTCAGAGCCCACAGGGAAGAGGCTTTACTGCTAAGATCTTCATATAACACTGCAGAAAATATATACACAGTGAGACTATCTCTTTGGGCCTCATGCATCATTTTCCTGGTGCTCCTTAAGCTGTCTTCCCTATGAGACATGCATAGGACAACTACTGCGTTACAAGGATGTGCAAAATCTTTTGTCTTTCCTCAATCAGCTTTTCTTCCTTTTTTTTTTGTTTTTGGGGTTTTTTTGTTTGGTTGGTTGGTTTTGGGGGTTTTTTGTTGTTTTTTTTTTAATTCAAATAATATCCATCAACCTGGAAAAAAAAAGAAGTGGTCTTATTCTCGTAGTTTCTCAGCCCTTTTGAATTTTGGCTGTTACAAATATATGATGAGAGCAGTCACTGTCAGTTAGAAAACTGCTTGATTTGGGCTCTTATTCAGCCTACACTCCTGCATGTGGAAACACCTGTCACTTCATCAGTGTTATGGCATTAACCTCATCCAGTGGAAGCGGAACCCCTGTTTGCTTTGCTTTGCTTCACACCGGAGAAAGGCATCATTCTTCCCACTGCAGAAGACATCACATAACACATAGGAAATACCTACCCTGCAAACTTGAACTTACCTCCAGCACCAATTTCTCACACCATTTATTAACTTACTGCCTGGCTCAGTTTTTGGTTGCTATCACTAGCTGTCTTCAAAACTGCTCCCAGGAAATGTCCAGGTCTCATTTATTCCTGGACTCAACTCAAAAGCCCTCATGGCAGAGGCTGGCCCAAGCCTGGATCCCACACATTCCTCCATCACCAACCCATCCTCCAAGTGTGCTCTTGAGGCATCTCTCAGGGCAGGAAACACTGATTTCCAGGGTGATGCTGTGAAACCACTACTCTGTTATTCCACTTGGAGTATTAGAGTTACAGGAGTATGAACCCACCAAAATGTTATATTCATGTTTTAGATCCATGGGGGCTGAAGAGGACTGGGAACCAAGTGCTGCACAGTTTGGTCACAGCCAGCCTGTGCCACTGCTCCTCTGCTACCCGCCTGCAGCTGTGGGCAGGGAGACTACCTCCTGCTGTGGAGCTGCCAAAAAGTCTTCATTGCTGCTAACAGCTCTTCTTTCCACCTGGAGCTGACCAGGAAAGTGTGAGGGACGCGGTCTGGGGGCTTCAACAGAATGGAGCTCCATTGTGGGATTCTGCATAGGCCAGCAGGTCCAGGCCGGCACCAGCCTCATCTGCTCAAACCACAACACCTTGCTGAGCAGATGGATTTCTTCTTTGGAAGCAACCCTCTAAAGTGATCACCCTTTGAAGTGCCAGATTTTGTCCTCACACCCCTATGGGAGGCAGAGGCACTCCTGGTTTTTACATGGCATGGGGATAGCAGTGAACAAATTCACTTGAATTTGCACAGCTGGGTGTTTGGTGGCTCCACAGCCATCCGCCTCCCCACAGAATAAGCTCTGTATGAAATGATGATGCCAGTTTTTCTTATCCTGAGATTCAGCAGAACCACTTTCCTGACTGAGCAAATATGCTGGTGTCTTGCAGTGCAGGTTTGCTCCTGGAGGAGAGATGTAAGCAGCAAGGAAGCTGGTTTGGATCCAATTTAATTTCCCCAGGTTATTCTATATGTTAAAGAGAGCTAGCACACATAAGTCAGATGCAGATAGAAGGTGAAATTCTGTTCTCATTTGTGATGGGGTAAATGTGCAGTAGCCCTGCTGATAATAGGGTTGTGCTATAGTGGAAGGAAGACTGCAGGAGACTGACCTGACACAGAAAAGCAAACAGGAGTGTTCTGAAGAGGAAAACCTGCTTCCTAGTGGTTCTCTCATCTTTTTATTTTCCAGCTTTTCCCTGGGCCAAATTCTGCTCCAGATCACTGTGTAAAGTCCATGCAGCAGAAGCATAAACTGGCCAGAACCCAAAGCAGAACAGGTCTCCCTTCCCTCTCAGCAGCCACATCAAACTAGGGCTCAGTTTTCTTAGAACACAGATAAATCACAGAAAATTCCGGTCTCCTGTGAGGAAAAAATCGATTGTGGGGAAAGCTTTCCAAAGAAATCTTTCTCTGCCCATAGTGCCCATTCAGGCTGTGCCTTTCCCTCTGGTTTGTCATTTCAGTCTTGTGACCTCTGGCTGCTTCCAGGTATAAAAGTTCCTGACCTCCATCCCTATTGCCACCACCACAAAGGCTCGACCCTGAGTCTGTTTTCCACAATCATGGAGCACCCTGTCCCCCAGAGGAGTCTCCCAGCCCATGGTCCCCAGCAGCTCTTTATTTGCTCAAGGACCCAAGTTTGTGTGGTTTCCATTTACACTCCTATACCCGAGAGCAGAATCTGGCCCATGAAGACCTTGAAGATGAAATTCTGGAGGACAGCTGTCTCTGTTTCTTTTCCCTCATCTTTCTTTTCCACTTCTGCACCTTTTTCACACCAGACATTGCAGAGCCACCTGTGATGGCATCTGTCAGTGCTGAGCAGCGGGGGATGCTTCAGCAGTCTGTCCCCTTGCCCACCACGGTGGTCCCACAGGGGGACACTGCGGGGCTGTGCAGTAACAGCACTGGCACACTGCAGGCACAGACATGATCGAATCCATCGGGGAAAGAGGCCACCACTTACTGCTTCTTTCCAGTGCTTTCCACCAGTTTGGCTCTCTGTTTGGGGAGGTGTTCACACATCAGGAAGCTCTTTGCTGCCTTCCTTCTCAAAGAGTGGTGGTTTTCTCTGCTCAGTGAGGGAACAGAGAGGTTGGGCTCCCTGTGAAGCTCTAAGAGCTGCTCCTGTAGAAGCTCAGAGGAGCTCCACAGAGACACAGCACTCTTGTGCTCCAGAATGTTACCCACACACTCCTGTGCTGTGTTTTCTCCAGACGTCCTCAGTTTGTGTCTTTCCTCACTTCCCTCACAGTCGGTCGAAGTTATCTCAATGTGAAGAAGCACTTCTCAAAATACAGATGCTACCTCTGCCCCTTCCTGACTTTGAAGTGTTATCTTGGGGACCAGTCAATTGCATGCCTTCTAAAATGCATTTTCAGCATCTTAAAAACAGAATGATTGCCAGAAAGTTTATCAGTACTTTCCTCAGTACCTTATGATGCAGAGCCAGATTAAGACTCAAAGAAGGCCGTGATGCCTAAACTAGGACACAGGCAGGTATGAAGGCTCTAAAAAAAGTCCTTAAAGGAGAGAGAAACTCCTTTTCTCCACAGCAGCCAAACTCATTTGGTCCAAGTCCCTCTATTTCTGACATAGAATTTCTGTAATTGGCCTATTTGATTTGCTGCCCCCACGAACTACCCTCACTTGGACAGCTCAGTTCCTGGCTGCCTGGGCTCACTCGGCTGATGTGGCACTGGCTTCTCCTTGGACACTCAGTTCTCAATTGTGGATCCCAGTATAGTGCAGAGAAGCTTCAAACTTAGGCTGCTAAACTGAACAGGCATGAGATTTTTGATTCTGACCTTGACTATGATAAATGTTCATAACCTTCCCCCAGGATTCTACACTGATTTTTTAGCCACAGCTAGTTTCACTGACTCTTACTTCTTTTTTACTCCACTGCCTCCTATCTTTCTCATCATTCACCAGTGGATTTCTTTTCTATTCATTATATGTAAAGCACATTTCTTATTCCCTATGGTTGCTTTGAACAATGTTGATCCAGTTTTAGTTTTCTTAAGTCCTCTCTACTTGTCTGCAAACACTGTTCTTGCTGCTAAGATTCCTCCACAGCTTTCCTTTCCTAAAACATTTGCAGAGAGAAGATTTGAAACAAACACTCCAATTTCTAATTCTCCTTTGTGATGAGACAAGACTCAGAATACTTTTTTCCCTTTCCCACTGAAACTATGCTGTCTTACACAACATTTTTACCAGGACCAATTTTCAGTTATGTCTTCCATAAATACATACCCCAAATCTGAATAACAACATTTTTGCAAAGTGGGAATTGAATGTTATTTTTTGACGGTAATGCCTAAAACCTTCAGGGACTCCCCATCTTTCTTTTAAATCTTAATAAATCCACAGGAGAGTTTCAAGAAGGGCACAGAGGAACTGTCTTTTCAGGTCCAGAGCCTCTGGCAACACCACATTACATCCAGCTGTACAGTCCTCACCAGTGACCAGAGTTAATTTATCTATTGACAGCTCTGAGTCCTTCGAGAAATCACTTGGTGGCCTTTGTTCCATCCCCTCTGAATACATCTCCACTCCAGTGGAAACTGTTGATGATAACTTCAGCGGAGAGGTCCTCATTCAGCCAAACCCCTAAGCCCAAATGTCATTTTCAGCATGAAAATACTGCCATTGAAATCTGTGGCAAAACTACCTTTCTGCCTGTTGTACTGGACTGTGACTGACCAAGCTCTTGCGCTTCATCAGCCCTTGCAGGAATGAGATCTAAATCCCAGGATCCTGAAACAGACCCCAATATCTGCATCTATTCTGGCATATTCTCCAAACAGCAGAAGGAGAATATGCCAGAGAACAGAATAAGAGAGGCCCATGGCTTCATTCTCATTTGGGCCCTCATTCCATTGTGTGGCTGTTCCTTCCCTGCAAGAAGTAAAACAGTAGCACCTAAATTATTGCTTGATTGCAATGATCTTTTTCCCAATGTCTTCTTTCCCATTTGAAACAGGAGTGTATGTTGTGAAATAGCCAAGTGTATATATAACATCAAACTCTGGGAAGATCAATAAGCTGCAGTTTTACATTAATTTTTAAGCCAAATCTTACTTGCCTTAGGTGGCATTGTGAAGCTGTGAGGCTCAACCTGTGAATAATGATGGGCAGAATCTAATCCCATCACATGAAGAAAGCCATGAAGAGCTGCAACTGCTTTTAAAGCAGTCACAACCACAGCTCTTCTGCTTCTGGTCCATTCAAAGCAGCCCCTTCCTCATTCACTCGCCTTCAAGCACAGCACTTTTTTCTTTCTTTCCTTCTGGAAACTAAAGAGTGAAAGAAAACCTTGCTATTTCGGATGGCATTAATTAAAAAAAAAAAGGAAATAAAGACATTTTAATTGCATGGGATTTCTGAATAAGGTTTCAAAGTGGGGGTAAAAAGTAGCTGTGTGCCTGGTACACAGAGAGCCCTTTCTCTTCCCCTTTGTGGCAGAGGAATCAATGGAATTCATATAAAAGAAGGAAGGGGGGTGGGAAGAGAGATAGGAGATGCCTTGCTCAGTACCAGCAGGTCACAAGTCTCATGAGGCTCGAGCAGGGCTTGCAAGGAAGTTGCTGACTCTATCTCCATGTGTACCTTTTTGTTCCTTGCCTTGGATTTGCTGGTCAGTGGCATGCTGCTTTGCCTGGCTCTCCATAGAGCTTGTAGCCTACAGGAATTTGGACAGAGTGGTACAGACATCGCCGACAGAGACTCTGATCACTGACTATCCCTTTAAATGCAGTCTCATGACTTAGTCTTTGCTCCACTACCTATTAAAGAAGGAGACAAGACGTTCATAGGCAGCTTCCATTCAGGGACCCAGAAGGACACAGAAAGGCAAGACAATTTAACAGAGCTAACTGTGAGTAAATACAAAGCATTAGAGGTGCTCTCTAGAGCAAAGGGCATGGAGAAAGATTTGTAGGAAATCCTGAGGTGAAAGAAGGTGCAGTAATTTTTAAAATATACTTGTATACAATCTTCAAAAGGTGAAATTCTGTAAGGAAAACTATTCTGTTATTTTAGCATTATTCCTTTAAATATGAATCTGTCTCTTAATATAACGTTGAACAATGCTTGATTTCCCAAAAAATCTGATGTGGTGATTTTTGTGCTGCAAGCACCAGAGCCTTTTGCAAATACAACCTTTTCTTTCTCTGGGATAAATTTCATAGAGGGAATATTGGTGAGGCGGTGGGGGGAAATTTGAAGCCAGCCTTTTGCAAATTCAGAATTAAAACCCAGCTTGGAGCCTCCAATTAGATTTCTGTTCCTCACAAAGGGTGGCCTTCCCTCTGGGAGTGCTGGGTGTGACCCCCTTTCTGCTGGGGACAGAAAGGAGCTGTGGGTGCTCAGCAGCATGGAGACTGCACTGAGGTGTCCCATTGTGTGTGCAGGTAGCTAATTTTTAACCAAGGGGCTGTGTGTCTCCATGCTCTGTAATGGCCAACCATCTTATTTGCTATAGCATCCTGGAAAATTCAATTCTTGTTAGTCAACAGAGTCATCAGCATGTCCATATATAGTTATTTTCTTCTTTTTTTTTTTT
>VZTH01005523.1:129296-186937 GCA_013397815.1 Aleadryas rufinucha
TTTTTTTTTTAGTGACAGTAGCTACTGAGTAGACCTGGATAAGTATTTTAACAGTGATCATTACTATTGCAAGTGATATCTGAACACTGATGGAAAGTTCCTCTGCCAGCTCCGCCTGTTGCTTTCCTAAATACATCTGTGTCATTAATTGCAGGTATTAGCTGGTGGAGACTGTTCCCAGCTCGTCTTCATGTTGCCCATTTTATTCTCTGCATTTATGCTGTCTGCTTGCTGCTTGACCAAAGGGAACTGCAGCTCCTGTGATGAGCTGAAAGAGCTGAAGACTGAATTTGCCATCGGTCTCTACCGGCACGTGTCCGAAGTAGAGAACAGAACCAATCTGGTAGTCTCTCCAGCAAGTGTGGCTGGTTCTTTGGAGCTGCTGCAGTTTGGAGCTCAAGGAAACACCTTTACAGAGCTGCAAGATGCCCTAGGATACAGCATTCATGGTAATGTACTTTAAAAAATACTTATTGTTTTACATTTTGTAATAAATTCACAGCTTTACTAAGGTGACAGGAATTGCACACATCAAACTAAACTTCTGCTTTCTGTCTCACTGCGAGATATAGTTTTTTCCATCTTTGATTGCCAGGTATCAGATGGACAAAGGAAACTCAAGGGGGTAGTTAATACACGGATTATTATTCCTCTTTTTTCTGAATCAGTACTTAGTCTACTATGACACAAAATACAGCTACATCTAGAAAAGCTATTTCCATGAACAGCAGAATTGCTCCAGGTTTCCCAGAGGTCCATCATGTCCACTGTGTCCTGGTCTCCTTTGTGTGTTCTGAAAAGAGGCGCCACGCAAAGAACAGTCGTTTTCTCTCCTATCCCACTAACAAATTTTATGAAACCTCTAGAAGCTGAATTATCTTTAAGACTTTTCTAATGTTATTACAACTGGCCAAAAAGATGAAAAGTTATCAGAAGGAGTCTGGCAGACAGAGATTTACATTGACAGATGGATGGTGCAATTGCATCTTTCCCTGAAAGAAGGCTAAAATATAAAACTCCCTGGGAATTTGGAAGGGATATGGGAAAGACAGATGTCTTTAAATCCAGCATTAAGTCAGCTGAATTTAAGGATGCTGTTTTCATTTTAGCCCTGGATTATCCTACCATCTCAAATCACATGTCAAAAACTATTTTACATTATGGGCAGAATGTTTATGAAAAGCAGATGACTGCCTCATCCTCAAAATTTGCAGCTTACATACAATACTTATGTGTAGAGATAACACTGCGATTTCTCAGCATAAAATTTACGTTCAGGGTATGAAGACTAAAACCCAGAGTAATTTCATTGTCCTGCGGTGTGACCTGCCTCAGTCACCACCACCATTCTGTACAGCATTGATATTCAACAGAGCAGTAAGAGCTAACTCTGTCTGATCCATACAGATACAGCTGCAGGTACTGACACAGGGACTGTGCATCTAAATTATGAGCAGCTGATATAATGAAGTCTTGCCTATAGGACTCCTATTTCTGTAAATTCAATTCCTAAACAACATTAATTCATACAAGGATTATACCTTACTTGACACTTCTGGCTATTAGGGGCTCAGTTATTATGAAAGGACCTTACAGAATAATATTTCAAAGTGAAATTCAAGCACAGATCTCCACAGAAAATATAACAAAGAGAAGTGCAGAGGTTGTTAATGACCTGCTAGCTCTTCTATGCTTTCTTCTTCTCATGTGGCACATCATGGCAAGCAGACATTTTTCTCCGTTTCAGCTGTCTGTGGCACAAATCACGTGACCTTTGGCTTCCAGTAATATTAATGAATGAATGTGAAAATAAAGTAGGATGAGATCTATTGTTATTGGTTATAACAGCTTATTTCCAGTAATGGGGAACGAAACCGCTTCCTCAAATGGTCTGAATCAAATAAATACATTAAATACTTAAATGAAATTTCCTATAAGATTAATAAACCCAAATTATATATATATGCATATATGATAAAATTCCTTTCTTCCAGTAGATGTTTGCATTAATGTTTCTGTTGGTCTGCCCTAAAAAGGATATGGTTAAAACCTTAGCAGGCTGAAAACAATGAAAACATTGATGGTTCATTCAGTGTTCACAGAGAATCTACTCGCACTTGTAATCTTCTTTCAATGTTTGGAAAATTTGTTCACCTTTATTCTAGTACTCACAAAACCAGTATAACAATGTATAATGGAATATATCTCTAGACAGCACAGACAAAATGACCTGCTTTAAAATGCTTTCTTCTTGCTGTTATATTTAATCAACAATAGAGTATTTTAAAGCAATTTTGAGCTGTTTTCCAAGTAAGAATTTGGGACTTTGGTTAGCTAAACACTTTGGTGAAATTACAAGCTTGGGATACTACTCCTCACATCTGCTTCCAATTTACCATCTTTGATTTCTCACATCTTCCAGAGAGCTCGCCAAGTGCTCCCATACTAGAGCAAAACACACAAGAACGATTCTTTACACCTCAGACCATGCCAGTTTTCTATAAAACTTTAAAGGCACATTCAAAGAGTTCAATATTTTATCCCTTGAAGAGGAATAGAACTAAATTTTAATACCAAACTTCCAGTGGGTGATGAATCTTCCTGCAGCTTATTAAAGCAGCACTATTAGGTCAGAAAACACACACTGGATTCTCAGGTGGTAGTAACTGATAAATTGAAACTCTCATTTACCCCATGAAGAATATGAACCAATGCAGTAAAAGTCTCCTGATGACCTGTCTAGCAGCTCATGGCAGTCCTGCCCTTGTCTTGAGACCCTTGACTTGATCAGCCTGGGACAGGTCAGTCCAGGTGGGATTGATTCCTCTGATTTTCAACCGCAAAACTCCCCTGTCCCAGGTGGCAGTCCTGTCTGACTTCCCTCCAGCTCTGCCTACACCCACAGGTGACAACAGGAGCTGAATGATCACTCCCATTGCCTAAGGCCTCTCTTAAAACAAAGTTTTCCAACCAGCCCTTAAGGTTGAGCTCAGCCACGACCATGGGGAGCCAGATACCTGTGAGCAGCCCAGGGCACTCCAGGGTCTCCAGTCGAGGCAGAGGAGCACCAGAGCCAGGTACAGAAGCAAGAGACACAATACTGACCCTCCCTTTGGAGATGGGGGCCAGCAATTCATACACAGCAGTGAGCTACTGAGGTCTTACACAGAAACGGGGGCACCAGGTGGGGAAATCAGAAAGGTCCCGGTGGTCCCACAGACATGTCTTGCTGAAGAAAAGTGCTCCAGACATTCCCCCATCCTCATGGAAAACTTAGTTATAGAAGGAGGAACCTGCTGAAAATGCTTTAAAGGCGAGTAGCAATCTCAACAAGACTTTTATTATGCAGACGTAAGCAGGACTCCTCCAAATCACAACAAGAGAGATGTGAAAGGGGCTGAACCACAAACACAGGAAGCTTGAGGAGATTTGATACAGAGCCCACTAACATTGTTCAGACAGGGTGAGAGGCCCAGGTCTCCAGAGGTCACTTTGGCATGAACCATCCCATCAGAAATCATTGCAATGAGCAAAATAATGGCTGCTGAATTACCCTTCAAGAGAGTTAATGGGAAATTTTTGATTTTAAAACCACAGGATTCTCTAAGTTTGCAGGACTCAGGTTCCTTCTGGGCCCACACCTCAACCCTACATCCATCATAGAAGCCACCACTGTGAACTACTATGAGCTTTCCAGGAACAGGAGACCACGGCACCATTCAACTTTTTGTTAGTAGACAGCAAACTAGAGAATACATTATTGAATTTTGGAATGACATTGACCTTGTAACTGCTACAAGCATTTTAGAAGATCAGAAAAGTTTTTAAAAGGATCCTGGAGAATCAGAGAAATGTGTGAAGCGAATAGGACACGATTCAGTAAGGATGAGTGCAAAATTCTACATTTAGAAGGAATAATCTGTCTTTTGAGTTGGGGAACCATGAATCAAAGAATTGGGGTTTTAGGAAAGGATCTGAGAGATCTTAGAGATGTTTTTAAAAAATTAATATTGAATGGGAAATATAATTGTACTTAAGAAAAGAAAGAAGCCCACTGTTGTGGGCTCTATGAATAAAAGAGTCACTTGTAATAAATGAAGCAACCTATCAGCTCGGTTTAGGATTGCCAGGGCTCATCAGTAATTCTGGGCCGGTTTGGAACACCATCCTTCAAGAAATCAAACAACATCTATGGGCCAAGGGTGGTGGAGGGGCTGTCAGGGTAATGCCTTTCTTGGGAGGTGGGTAACACCAGGAGAAGGAGATAGCAGTATTGTGTCATTGGCAGCTGAGCCAGTCATGGCCAGAGGCACTAGATCTCACTGATGGGAACTCAGAGAGTGCCCAAGAAAGAATAAATACCTTATGAACTGTTAGGAATGGTGTCTGCATAGAGCTGTGAACCTGATGTGAGATCAGCCACTTGACACATCTGCACTGCAGTGATTTCTCAGGCACGTGAAGAGAGCTTTCCAGCGCCCAGTGCATCACTGCCTTTGGCAGCAGTGCTTGACAGTGATAGTCCATGAAGTCAAGGGTGCTCCAGTTGTTATAGGGCTTTAACAACCGGAGGACACCACTGTCAGCACTGGGGCTGAGAGCTGCAGAGCCCCGGGGCAATCTCTGCTGTCCTCAGCCTCAGCATGACAATTGCAGTTTCTCTCTCTTGCCCGGCAGATCGATGCGTGCAGGATTTCCTGCACACGGTGGATGAAGCAGTGACTGACTCCATCCAAGGCACAGTGGTCCAGCTGGGATGTTCCCTCTTCATGGATGCCGGTGTGCAGCTCTCGCCCGACTTTGCTGTGCGCGCCGCACACTGGCCCAACAGCAGCCTGCTGCAAACCAACCTCACTGACCCCAACACCACCCACATACAGCAGAGGATCACCACTGACCCTGCAGGTAACACAGGGACCCATGAGAATGGTTGCACATGAATGAAATGTAAAATGAGAGCAATGGGAGAAATTCCATTTAACCAAGCATGAAGTTTTTTACCATAATCCATGTTGTCCAAACCAAGGCTGAAAGCCAGGAAACCTAATTATTAACACTCGTTTGTAATGCGAAGAAAGAGCTGGAACAGATCTGAATCTGTGAGCAGTGTCAAGCTGGTAACCACTTTTCCTTGTTCCTCTAATTTTTAAAAAGGCAATCCTTTGCAGTGTTCTCAGTTTTAATGAGGAACAGCCAAATTCTCCTTGGACCGTACTCATGGCACTGAATGCTTTCATGGTGCTATGGGGAACACACAGGGCCATAAGCTCAGCAGTCAGACTCTGAGTTTAAAAAGTCAAAATGGGAAATAAAAAGAATTTACTTTCCACATAAGCAAGAAGAGTAATGAAACTAAATTCTGTTTTAATGAAAAAAAATAATTGAAAAAGTCGTTAGAAGCAATAGAGCAAATCAATCCCTGATTTGCCCCATCAGCCTAAGTTATATGAATGTTCATTTGGCCATCAGCATGCGAGGTGATGTTAAATACATACATGAAAGCTACTATTGAAAAAACCCCAATCCTATCCCTCTCAAATGAATGGTAAGAAGTGCTCGAGGTCCAAGACGGAAAAGTATTGCTCTAGAAGAAGGTACTGAAATGAGAGGTCATACTGCAGTGCTCACATGGGTATCAATGAGTTAAAAGCAGATCACTCTTTCAGAAATCTTTGAGATACCCAAAGCAGGATCAGATGAACTACCAAATAAACAGAAGAGGGGGAGAAGTAGGATATAAGCTTCAGCTGACTAAGATACTTCATAAATCTAGCATAAATCACAGTCTAATTATGAACCCTTTCCATGAGGGATTTCTGGTGCTAAGGATGAACGACTCTGAGATACACGTGGGCATACTGAAACTAGAAAGCCAGTTAGGGCCAGAGCATGGTGCTGGGCACTGGGCTGCTGTCATCTGCACTGTCCTGGCACAACTTTGGCCCTCAACACTGACCAGCTCAATCTCAGCTTTGGGGAGAGCGTGGACCAACAGGGAACCCCAGTGAGGTCCATGTACAGGTGGGGAGGGGAAGGTAGAGGGTGAGCAGTGCCTTGTGGGTTGTGCCTCTTGGTCTTAGCGATGGAGAATGTTCTCAGCTTGCTTTATTTACTCACGTGGACCTGGCCTTTAGGCCTGGGCATGTAGGACTGCACGTGTCCCCCTCCCTTTCTCTTTTCCGTGCAGATGGGAATGTGCGTGGGATGACACTGGAGAGCGCTGGGTCGTCACTCAGCCAGGTCACCCTGGTGAGCACCCTGTACTTCAGAAGCATGTGGCAAAATAAGTTTTCCTTTATGGATACGCAGATGTTGCCTTTTACCACACCAGAGGGCTCAACCCTGAAAGTGCCAATCATGCACCACTCAGCTGAAGTAAATTACGGTAACTGCCCTTGATCCATATTTGATCTACTGTACAACATGGAACAGATTAATTTAATTTCCGCAGATACCACACTAAGATGTGTTATTTTCCCCGACTGGAGAAGTTGCAGAAGAAGTGCCATCAAATGAAGAGACCACCCAGGTGACCAAATTGACTCCTCATAATCCCAGGCAATCATGAAACAGATCCTGGGTTCAAAATGGTTCCTAAAATATCTACTGTCCGTGTCCCATCCATCACAGACCAGTACCTCCCAGTACTCCATAACAAACTTGTCAGCTGTAGGAAACAATCAAAAGGCACCAATATATGTGCCAGGAGAAAGAAAGATGGGACGCTGAGAGTACTGCAATATACAAAGTCCTTTGCAATAGCATGGAGCTGGTTAAATAAAGCTGACTAGGAAGGGGCTGCTGTAGGAAGCACATCTGACCCCACAACAGAGGGGCAATTAAGAGCAAAATTATATCAAGCCCCTACCAATTTGATCTGTTGGGTGAGTAAGAAATTTCCTGCCCCCTCAGCCTAATCACTGTCCCTTGAATGTGTGAGCACCAGAGGGAGCACAGCATAACCCAGAGCACCAGCACTGCAGACCTGTGGATCTGGTCACAGCCTGTCTCCAAGGCTTTAGGGAAAAACTGCAGATCTTCAGGGAAAAATTCTGCAAGAAAAATGTGAGAAATTCTTATGTCACTCATACCAAATCAGTGGATGATCTCATCATGGGCTTAAAACAGTATAAATATAGGTCAAACTTTTATTTGTATGATATACGAATACAGTGTAGGCTACTTTCAAAAGGCTTGATGTATGTGGGCTGCTGACAGAAGGACTCATACCACCAGGAATTCTGCCAGTTAGCTATACAATCTCTTTCAAAATATAAAAAGCTCCTTTCCCTCCTACTCTAAATTTCAGAACTGCACTTGGGTAAAAACCTTCCAAATTCCAAATTTAAATTTTTTTCAAGACAAATTTATATCTCTTAACATCATGCCTGCTTTATCCTTTAAGTTAGATAGTTTCTCTTCAGCTTTGATATTTACTCCCAAATGTAATTGCAAGTCACTTAGCTTTCTCTCAATTTCCTGTTAGCTAAGATGAAGATGCCAGGCTCTTCTAAACTATTCAAAAACCAAATGCTCCAAATTTTCTACTAGTTCCTTTTTGCACTTTTCCAATTTAAATTAATCTTTCTTGAAAATAAATGACCAGAAATGTACACAAAACTTTTAATGAGGGTATACACATGCTTGATAAAATGCTTTCACAATTTCTATGTCTTGCTAAAAATACCTTGCATAGTGTATTGCAGAACCAGCTCGGGGTGATTACTCAAGGTTGGCCCCACCTGGACCTTTTTCCTTTTGGCACTTTTTTCTTAGTAAATCAAGGGGAGGGAAATCTCCAGAGGTATATAAATTTTTGTGGGTTTTTGAACCACCATTTGATTTCCACCACTCCAGTCTTCATGGCAATCTCCCTGTTCATCTTTTATAGAAGTCTTGAGTGTTGACAATACCTTGGAAGGTTACCAGTGACCCTTTTCAACCTGGGAGCCCCTCTTGTACCTTTGCTCATTGTAGTTTCCCCTTCAAGTGGCTGCTTGCTGCCTTTCCTTTCTTGTTCTAAGTGCCACCACTTCTACCTGTAAATAGGGGCACAGTGAAACAATGTTTAATGTTTTAGTTAAAACTAGATGGCTGGATCTATGCCTTTCTATCAAAGTAGTTATCAAGTCAAAAAAGTTTATAGTTTTGTTTGCTAGTCTACATGATATTGCAATTTATCCCACTTTCTATTTCCCTCTGTGACGTGATTATTCTTTTCTCCAGAGTATGTCCTAAAACTTCTCAAAGACAGACCTGAGGTTTCCCAGATTACCTTCTTTTTCTTACAAATGTACTCCTGTTTCCTCATCATGGGAAACAACTGAATCCTCAGGATATTAAAAATCTTTGCTGACTCATTTGCAATTCCACATCCAAGTTCTTCTCATATTCTTGGGATGGTGACCATTCAGGCCCCAGATTATTAAATGACAGAAGGCAGGGAGCTACCAGTGCTTATGCAAGCAGAGATCTCAGGTAAAGCCAGCAGCTAGGAATTCCTCAGCTGAGCTGCATTGTCTGAGCATACGCTTTCTCCAGAGTCCTTGCAAACTTGATGTGAAATCATTTGCTGTGCTCTTCTGACCACTTCCCTAAACACAAGGACTCCACCCTATCATCCTAAATTAGGTAGCTAAAGCAGCAAATTTTTGCACAGAAAAGGAAAATTAGACAAAATATTTGGATCACCTTTCATCCAGTCTGAAACGTGTGAGCTCTCTGCAGCTGGAGAGACTTTTGAGGAAAGCCAAAATAGAGGGATTATTTAAAATTTGCTGATTGTCAAATTTGATTGGGCCAATTCAATCTTTCTCACTGAAAATCCAGAAACATTTTTAACAAATCAGTTTAAAATTAATGCGAAAGACTGGCTCAGTACAACTAAACAGAGGACTGAGATAACTTTCCTTCATTATTAAATGATAGCAGCTGTCTCCCACCAGGATCCAAAACACAGAGTGAGAAAGATAAGCGGTGTCCTGTTATCAATTGCAGCATTTACAACATTGTTTATCCTTTTAACATTGCCATGCAGAACAAACCAGCCTGGGGACAAGTAAGACTGTTCTAAGAAAACGTCAACATTGCTGTTCACACACACTTCTTAAATACCACAACTATGTTACATATTCATTTTTCCAAGCAATTTGTTAACGATGTTTGAATTCTAATTTAGCATGTGTGTAATCCTTATGGGATGCTCAAAATCAATTCAAGCAAGGAACACTAAATGTTCTGACTCAATAATCCAAAATCTTTGATTTTCTTTCTAATTAATAAATAAAGACTGTATAATTTTCATGCAGAATGTGCTGACTTCAAAATACCAGCATGCCCACAAACTAAACCACTTATGTCCAGTGCACTGCAAATATAAATCTTCCTTGCCTGCCCATTAGAAACCAGAACATCTTTTCCCAGCAAATGATCCACATGCTGGGAGTCGGTTTTAACAGAGCAATTGTCTCTCCATGTTACAAGGCAGGAGGGCTCATCTAAGAGCCTAAAATTTAATCTAGCAGAACAATCAACGCTTAATGAATCCTGTCTAGTCCATATCTGCAAAACTAACAAACACTAACATACACTAAATATTTGAGACAACTGATAGCTACGTATTTATTGCCAAATATTTAGATATTATGAACAGGAGCTGTCTATATACAGTTATTTACAACCCCTGACTCAGAGTGTGAGCATCACCCATGAACTGCTACAGCTGGGTGAAGGAGAAGTAGATTTAATATTTTGGATGGCCTGCAGTAAAGGCAGTAAGACTTTCATCTGGGCCTTGTAGTTAAGTTTATTTAACTCCTGGCCTGCTAACTATTGCTGATTGTTCCTGAAATGCTGCCTACTGGATTCTCAGATGAAAAAATAAGGAAGCAAAATTGTGACAGCTGAATCTGTTCTACTATATTACAGAGTCCATCAGAAATGCCCAGATTAATTGTTCTTTGGAATATGGGATGAAAATGGTACTTTTAAATGGCTGTTACAAATTGCTGTAAAACTAATTGCAAGTTTGGAAGCTCTCCAGCTTTTACTTTTGAGATTACTTTTTATGACCTTCATCTGATTGCGATAGGTCTCTGTGCCTAGATTTCACAAATTATAAATATGGTGCTTAAATAAAAAATAAATAAATAGTTCATGTTTAAATAAGTATATACTAACTTGTTTAATAGAACTATTTGTTTCTTGAAATAAGGTTAAAATTGATTTTTAAAGGTAGTAAAGATGGAAACATGAGCCAAAGTAGGTTTCAATTAATTAAGTAGGACACTCTGCATTTTGTTTTCGTAATTCCTATCTGTTGTAGTAATATTTTAGTGAAAAATGATATAAACTTGTAAGTTTATTCAAAGAACATACATGGTGGGAAGAGTCAGCATAGTTGTCATTGCCTGGGTAGTTTTGGGTTTTTTGTCCCCATACTCTGAGCAAGAAGGACAGTTGTTATATGAAAAAGTAATAAAATATCCATGCTCTGTTGAGGTGGTGCTTCAGGTACTGTGAGTGGCATTAGCACCGTTCTGCCAAGATATCTGTCTCTGACACACTCAGCTCTGTTCAGATGAGACTGCTGTGAGTTAACAGCAACCTGAGCCAGCTACAGGAGCCCAAGTGCTGGAGACCACTCCTTACACCCCACCGCAGCTGCTCTGAACTGTCTGCTGACCCCAGCAAGAGTTGTGGGTTCGGGTTTTTTTCCCACTTGAATGATGAAACAAGATCTCTCTTTGCCCACCCACAGGTCAGTTCCAGACTGCAGCTTTGGAGCCTTTCAGCGTGGTCGAGTTACCCTACCTGGGGGAGAAACTCAGCATGTTCCTAGTGCTTCCCAGCCACAAAAGAACACCTTTGTCCCAGATTGAGTCTCACCTTTCCGCCAAAACCATAACCCTCTGGGCCAACAGCTTGAAGAGAACAAAGATGGACATTTTTCTGCCTAGGTAAGCAATGTTAGCAGAATGGATTCACTGCTTCAGCTATCAGAGCTCCATGTGACAGTGCTGACATGAGCAGTGTTTGAGCACAATCAAATTATCAAATGCTTTTGGTTTCATTATTCATCACAGGATCAGAGATGCTCTAACCCTTTCTTAAACCACAAAGAGGTGAGACAGGAATGACAAGACTTTCTGGTTATACTCTGTACTGTTTTAAAAAAACCTAAGTATTTCAGTTGATCCTACAGCTTTTACTTACAATTTGGTGGGGGTATAAATCCTTTAAGGATCTAAAACAGATAAATGTTGCTGGACCTTTCCCACACTCATTTTTCTCTTTGCTTAAGGAAGAATAAACATATAATCTCATAAAGACACATTATTTTGTATTTTTTTAAACTTTTCAGAGTACTAAAAATGCACTGGGCAAAGAGCTTGGCCCCACTCCAGCACTCATAACCACCTTTCCATGCACAAAGCAGGCTTCAGTCATCCATTTTCCACTTTAGTCAGTTGTTGTTTTAGCAAACACCTATGCTGGAGGTATTTTCTATCATCCACTCCAACAAAATTGCTTAACAGGAGGAATTTAGGTGCAGAAGGCCTTGTGTGGCTTTATCTGTTTTACGGATCAGCATGGGAGGGCTTCATTACACATCTCCTACAATGCATTCATCACATTAATGAGGCACTGAAAACCAGTTCGTACATTAATATTTATTTTCTGCAAGCTAATTTTTGGGAAACGTTTCCAAGGGCCATTTTCTATAGCCAAAAAAGAATATCAGAAAGAGAACACTTTGGGAAAATACAGAATTCACATGTCAAGAAGACTTAGTAGCAATCTGATTGCAACAGAGGGTGGCGAGGGATTCCTTCTGTTAATGTCTTCAGGTGAAGATGAGCTGCTTTTCTGCAACTACACTTAATCAGACAGTGCACTGGGTTCATACAGGCAGAGATGGATGAAATGTAAAGGCTTGAAATAAATTGTATCTGTTATGCCTTTTAATTCTACAAAACTCTACAAATCCTGCATTTAAAGTCAGTCTATCATATTAATTTCAGGTTCAGTATTCAAAGCCTTTTTGACCTAAAGACAGTTTTTTCTGCCTTGGGAATTAGAGATGCATTTGATCCCATCACTGCTAATTTTAAAGGCATTTCAGGTAAGAGGCTTGACTGAAAACAAAATTATCCTTGACCCAATAGTTGTAGACTCTTACATTTGAATGATTTGTTAGACCTGGGTCTTCTGAATTGATCGTACTTCTTTAACTGTGAAACTCTAAAGCACAATTCACACTCAACAATTGTATTTTGAGCTGTTCTGTAGGAAAGAGGAACCTGAAAAGGACAGGTTTGGTTTTGGTCTTGAACTTACCTTTTTCTTCTCTTTAGTATTAAAACTGTCAAGACAATATAGGCCTGGAATAATGCTTATTTACTCAGAAATTTAGGATGCTTTAGTAAAACTTGTATTACTATTTGTGTTTTTAAATAGTTATTTAACAGTGAGGGATGCTGGACCAACAAGTCTATGTTCCAATGCCTGCCACTGCAAACAATACTGGTTTATGCCCAGGCTATATTGTTTTGCTAATCCAGTTATCAGTAGACAAAGTTAAAATACTGCTGTCATGATTAAATTCCTGGGTTTGGAACACTGAAATTCTTCTGCTTGGAAAATTTGTCCCCATTTATTATTAAATTAAAAACAAACAAACAAAAAATCAAAAAACCAAATTATCTATTCTTTTTCTTTTGACTCCTTCCAGCAACAAAATATTCCAACTTAGTCATTTCTGCTCCCAGTAAAGACTTGGAGAGGTAGCTGCCCAGCAAGCAGCTCACATTCTTGTGCATGTGAGTGAATAAATGAAATTGCTCCAATTCAGACGATCCTCCTTTTACAGAAAAGTTGCTTTCCTGGGATGAACCTCAGAAGGCACATTATTCATGGAGTTTTTTATGCTGCTTTTAAAATTGAACATAGCAATGTTCTGTTGCAATATAGATCTCAGACTGCACATAGATGCACATTAAAATAATTTGTTACTGCTCACTGCTGCTTTGCTTATTGCAAACAAATGTTAATATTCTGATAAACTACACAAGGATGTATTTTATAAAGTTAATATCTATTAAGATAAATACTTTTGGGAAATTAATTCCATAAACAATAACATTTAGCAGCTTCCTTCCTATGTTCACAACTCGGTGGTTTTTGGCATACAGGATAAAGCTTGCAGAAGTATTTGATCCTGCCCTGGCAAGGTTATGGAACAAAGGATATTTTGAGACCCTTCTCAGCTCTACTCTTACACCACCGTGTCATAGGAGTAGGGTTCTAGGTGGTCTAAGAGTTGTGTAAGGCAGAGTTTACAAGGAAAATTTATCTTTTACTTAACCAATAGATACAGGTGAAAAAAAAAATAGGTAAGTTTTCATTTCCTCTTCTGTATGAAGCAGAAGCATAATCTTCAGAATATTTACTCTCGATCACATTTAGCAAACAAATAGGTTACTTCATTTCAGACATGGAATAGCTTCTTTATACCTGAAAGCTTCTATTTTTTTCCTCAAAAATGTGTAAGATTTATCCACTTTTTAAAATTCTGCCTCTCCATAGTTTTGTCCTGCTTGCTTCCATCCCAGTTTTTCTGACTGGACAAAATTAAGTAGATAAAATGCTCTTTTAGCATTTCTTTGATTTCACCTACATGTTGGACTTGAATCTGGAGTTCAGACAAGAAAGAAAAAACTTTTCAACCTCCCCCATTTTCTGCCCTCTGCAGTCAGCTAGAGAGAAGCAGACTTCTAACACTCTCCTCAGTATGTTTCTGAAATTAATTCTTTACCAAGATTCATTTTATGTCACAGTCCCATTTTTTCTTGCTGAAGAACATTTTTTTCTACAATTTCCCGTCCAAGGATTCTTCAGTTCTTTCATTGTCCTCACTCTGTTAATCAAAATTTCTATTTTCACCATGCAACTTTGCCTTCCACCAAAACCTGGAGCCCTCTCACACTAGTAACTCCCATTCAGCATTTAATCCACTGTTATCCACACGGCAGGAAAATGGTCAAAGATGGCTGGAATACCTGATAGTTATATGATCCTTAGATTCTGCAGGAAAAAATGGTAAAAGCATTCTGATTATTTTTTTAAAAGATGTTCGTAATGAAATACAGAAAATAACTTATTAATTTTTGTGGTTTTGCAGAGCAAGACAGTCTTTATATTTCAGAAGCTATTCACAAAGCAGAGATTGAAGTAACAGAAGATGGTACAAAGGCATCAGGAGCTACAGGTAAATCAAATATTCAGACAAACTTCTCACTTCTGGAGCTTATCACTACAAAACCAACTACTAGTCTTTTATTTAAAACAAAACAAACAACCATGGTAGCATTTACACATATGCCTAACAAACTTCTGTGTTTAACACACTTCCATTTTACCTAATTGTTCATAAGAACTTTTAATTTTTGTTGTCCAACTAAGGTGTAATGGCTCAAATGAAAAAACCAACTTTGCCAGTCCAGAGAACATCTGGCACTGTGCCAATGGTAGATGTGCACCACATCACAAATGCTGGTGGTCCTTGGCTGGGGACCAGGACGCTCTACCAATTCTCCTTGCTCCCAGGAAGGAATTCAAGAGGCATGTAGAGAGCATGGCAGTGCATCTCACCGTCGTGCCCAGCATGTTGCACATCCCCCTCACTCCAACACTCCACAGTTGCAATGCCAAAAGGAACCTGAGCACACCTGAATTCATGTATTCAGTATTCCTCTAGAAACAACTCTGAATAAGATACACATGTACATATGTGGGTGTACAGAGAACATCTGACATAACTAAGTTAACCTTCCTGCAGAGCTGTACAATTTTAACTTTTGTAACAATTTTAATCTCTATTGGGGCAGTAATATTTTTAATAACTTTGTGGTAAGCCCCATACAAAGTAAAAGCTTCTAGGTGACTTCAATTACATACCAAAGACTAAGGGGAATAGACCTTTATCCTTGAAACCAATGCTAAAACATCCCTTAACTCCAGTCGGACCAAGTTAACAAGCAGATTTTAAAAAGCATAATTATATTTATTGTTTACTTTAGAAGTTCTGGATCTAGTCCAGATGGCACGATGACTTGAAACTAGGCACATTTTTTTTTAACAAGTACTAAAATAGTGCCTCTCAAACTAGTTTTACTGTGTCTTACTTGAATTTTCAAACTAATTCCATTGTTTTAACTGTTCAAAAAATAATCCAGATCTGGTGGGTTTAGTATTGGGGGGTTTTGACAACATATTCTTAATACTATATCGCTACAAGGAAGAATTTATTTAAACAAGATGTATTTTAATAATAGCTGAACCATCATCATTCTTAAAAACTCTTTATTTAATCCAACAACCAGAGAGAGGAAAGACAGTCGTAAACTGAGTTGAGGATACTTAAGGTTTTGTTGAGAGCTCTGACAAGAGAAATTCCAGGATGACATAGGTATTTCTCAGCTGTTTGTCTCCCAATTGGATAAGGAACTACCTTTGTGCCTTATCTTTTTCACCAGAACAGCATAGCTAGGAATTGGCTAACAGGTGAGGCAATAGCATGGTATGACTTCAGCAGTTAGGGATGTGATGACAACAGAGATTACTTTTGAGATCCAACGCCAGGCAGACTCCCTTCAGCATGGAAATATGCACGAATCACCTGGGTGTAGTCTCACAACTCTTGACTTGTTAATTCTGCCAGACTGATTTCACTGTTGGATAAAATCGTTGTTTTAGTCTTAAAGCAGAGGAGCAACTCAAAGTCAAGGTACTAACCATCAGACCTTGAGGGCACTGCACAGGAGATAGAAAGAAAACAGATGTATTTTACTGATGTTTTCTTTGTTGCATTACAGCAATGGTCTTACTAAAAAGATCTCGAACACCTATTTTCAAAGCAGACCGACCTTTCACGTTTTTCCTGAGACAAGCTAATACAGGTATGCCTGCTCTTCCTTTCAGGAGCAGAATCCCTCACAAGCAGCACTGAAATCAATACAAACAGCACGCTGTTCTTCGGCCTAAGAAACTTCAACAACCATGGAAACAGTGGGGTTTGGGGTTTTAAAGCATAGAGTTTAATTTCCTTAAAAAGAATGTATAACTGTCATAGAAGTCAAGGAAGCCAGATCAGCCTCTTCTTTAGACATGCAGTATGTGCTCAAAAGATTTCTATCAAAATTATAGGCACTAGAAAGATCTCATAGATGCTGAACACTGCAGCATCAGGAACTGATCTCCACAGGGCAATTTTAAGTACAAACGGGCTGGATCAGATGGATTAACATCCGACCTAGTTAAAATAGAAATTTCCCTATAAAGGAAACTTGTTCATGCCTGTAACTGATAGCAAACAGACTTCTGCCAAAATACGCATGTTTCTTTGCAACTGTTAACTCTTTTCTTGCAAATGGTCTTCCCTAGCCCCCAAACAAAAACCACACAAAAAACCCAGACAGAACTGCAGAGCGTGTCTTAGAGCGAGGCATCACAGTGCTCCTTTAGCTTCAGCAGTGGATTATGTGTCTCATTCAGATGTCCAATCACATTAAGTTACTGCAGAATCTCTGCCAAGAGAAAACACCCTATAGCTTGTTGGCAATAACAAAGAACTGCATTATGCACCATTTCGCAGGTATTTGCTACTCTGAAGCATCAGGCCATCTCCAACAACTCTTGCCATCCTTAACAATGCAGTAATTTTGCACCTGAGGTATTTTCCTAAAAATCATTCAAACCACCAAATTTTTCTCTTAACTGGGGTCACAGCCATTTAGATTTTCAAGGAATATATAGACATTTATAGGGTTCAGTAAAACACTGGTGCCTAGCACAAAGACAGGAATCAATTTCCTTATCTGCTTCCAAGCAACACACACCATTCTCTTAGTGAATACCTGTGTATGTAACATTTTGCTTTAAAAACCCTTATCTTAGATTTTGACCACAGTGCAAGCACCTCAAGAGAAAATTACTACCTTGGTGGAGGTTTTGTTTTAAATATACTTTGGCAATCATTACTAGTCAGTGAATAAAAATATTTTACTTGGCAAATGCAGAATTCTAAAATAAAAAGGCATTAATAAGCCCACCTAATAACCTGAGCCACAGACTCTTCAGGATTAAGAACAAACATTTTGGTGAATAATATGGCCAGTTTACAATACATATATATATAAATTATATAAAGAGGAAGGAAATCAGATTGTAAAATGGGATTTTTATGTGAAGCGTAAAATACATACCTTCCAATCAACCCAAAATCAAGAATATATTTCTGCAATTCAAGCTTTTTAACGCAAAAAGTGAAAACATTCAGTCATTTTGTTTGCTCAGACTTAGTGACTCAAGTTTTTGAGGTATGGAAAACTTGAAAGGGTGAACAAGATCTATTTTTCATCCACCTGTCTAGAAGTGCTTAAAACTGCTATGCCTGTAAAATTCATAATGAATCTTTATGCAGACCAAAGTGTTCATTGCATCAATTTTCTAGTAATAGCAGAAGTACCTTTTCCAAGACTTAAAACAGCATAGTCCTGCTCAAAATAATTGAAAAAGTTTAGAGTTTTTTGATCTGAATTTCAGGTTTAAGCACATTCCCTTTGAAGGGCAGGCAAGGTAACAGCAATACAACCAACCAACCAAAAATCCAATGAATATGAGGCAGTCATTTCATTCTCTTCTGCAACTAAAATATGAACACAAAGCAGTGAACTTAGGTTCTGTTTTGCTCAGTGTAAGTTTCAGATTTTGGCAGGTTTCTGCTTTGGGCTACCTATTATTTGGAAAGGTTTTTAATACATAAATGTTTAAATTATTTTAAGACAAGCATGCAATTGCAGTCAGTTTTCCCGTACAAGCAACAAATGATTTCATGATCTGCTAATTCCTTGCCTAATTTATGCATTTAAATTGTACTACACTTTGAAAATGTGGCCACAAAATGAAATAATGTTAATGTTGTTTTCCTTTACAGGTTCAGTACTCTTTATAGGAAGAGTTACAAATCCTTCATAACAAGCACTAAATGCATACTCTGTTCCTCCTATAATGAGCTTTCCTCCAACAAAATTAAAGGCAACATTGTATGTATTTATTAAAACACAGTTTTAAGCATCTCACTTTTCCAAGAATAAGCAAGAGTTAAGCCCTCCACTACCTTATTACATTGTAGACACTGTAGAAAGTTACAGCTGTCTAGGAATCATCAGCACCACGACTACAGCAAAGACAGAATCCAAATAAACATTTGCAAAAAAAAAAATGGAACGGGTTTAGCCTCCTAAATGTTTAACAGTATGAGCCAATAGTTTCTCTTCAATTTCATCGTGGCTAAAGTCAGCTTGACTGTTGCTGAGTATGTAGGTCATCTGAATGAATGCAACCCACAAAAAGCTTTGTAATACGTTATTTTTCAAACACAATTTTATTTCCCTGTCCTGAAGATAAAAGCTTAAGAATAAAATTGAAATTCAATCTG
Organism: Aleadryas rufinucha; assembly: GCA_013397815.1. Classification (NCBI taxonomy): domain Eukaryota; kingdom Metazoa; phylum Chordata; class Aves; order Passeriformes; genus Aleadryas; species Aleadryas rufinucha. The sequence continues at coordinate 147,796 of VZTH01005523.1, forward strand.
ACCTCAGACAGTTATAATCCAGCTGATATAGCAAGGTAACAAGCAAGCAGCAAAATGCTGTGAAAAGAAAAACAAACTGAAAGGCTGTTGCAAAACTGACACAGAATCATAGTTAAGGCTGGAAAACACCTCTCAGATCAAGTTCAACCATTAACCCAGCACTGCCAAGTCCACCACTAAACCAAGTCCCTAAACACCACATCTACACATTTTTTGAACACTTCCAGGGATGGCAATTCCACCACTTCCCAGGGCAGCCTGTTCCAGACAGAGCAAGTAAGAAGCAGAAATGCCCACTCAGTGACCAAAGAAATATTATTGCCAAAAAAAGTAGCAGTACTACCCTTTACTACCTTTGAAGTTTACACAACACAGAACGGACATTCCTGAAGAATATTGAATGCAACTAACGGCATCAAGAAAAATGGGGGAGTTTGCTCAGCATCCTGACCAAAGTTGGGATATGGCAAGTGTTCAGCAATTCATGACAAGCATCAGAAACCCAGGCCCATAAAGATTTTGGGTGAAGACTGCAAACCACTGACTCCTAAGAAAAGCATCAGAGAGGACTGTTTTATTCAGCTCCCACTGAATCAAACAAAGCCTTCCAGATATTAAGAGTCCCCAGCACAGCTGAAAGACATGGCCAGTAAAGCCATCAGTGATATTTTGTGTCCAGGCAGCAGCACCCTCTGGCTGTTCCTGCGCTTGTAAATATGTAAAATCTTCCAACACAGAAAACCTCTGTGCAGCTTCCGTCAAAGGCTGCTGACCCCTGCTTTACTGCACTGGATGCCTCAATAAAACTACAGGTTTTGTCATGGCTGCAGATGTGCACAGAACATCACTTTGTTACGCTGGTCACCAAAAGTGCAAGATATCCTACTACAGCTGCAATTCAGCATTAGCTTTCTCTCATTCTCTGATTAAGAGCAGAATATCCAGTGATACAAAACCACTCTTCATTCTTTAACACTGATACCAGAACACAGAAGTGCTGGAAAGGGAAGGCAAAACAAATCATTCCAATAAAAACTGTACTCAAACCTACACAAAGATTAAAATAGAGATTTTATTGATGGAATAACAAAAGTGCTTTTCTTAAATATTTTTCAAAATACATTTATACAACTTACAATAATATATCCAAAATAACTGTATATACAAAACATTACCTTGTTTAATGTATGTGCTTTTTTTTTTGAAAATTACAAAGCAACTTTTTGGCAAAGTTCAACCTTAAGAGGTGATAGTTTTGAAGGTTAGAATAAGAAAAATAGAACCTGAGGGAAAGTGACACTTATGTCCATGACAAGCAAGAAGTTCTCAATTTAGTTAAATAAAAATGTTTTTGTAGTATTTTTCACATTACAAAAATAACAAGTGAAGAAAAAAAGGATGATGGATACTTCTCATCATTTTATTGAGCAGCTTCTCATTCTTTCAGGTACAGGAACTTGAGATAAGAGTGCATGTCAAAAATGAATGCAAGTAAGAACAGCAGTGCCCTGCTGTGGCTCTCTTGTGTGCAGTTTCTTAGCTACTGTTGATATGGTTGACCTGATTGGATCTGCGATGGATTTCTTCCAGAAAACTCTCAAGCTGTTCTATCAGCATTCGTTTTTTAAACCTGGATTTAAAACAAAGCATTATAATGGATACACAGTAATACATGAAACATCATTGACAAAACTTTTACTGAATTCCAGAAACTTCAGTTATTACTTCAGGACCAGTGCATGATGAGGCTACACATACATCATATGTATATATACACTGTCTCCTAGCATACTGGTAAACCACTAACTTGCTTTTCCACCTACTGAATACAAAACTATGTTTACTACAGTTTATTGAACATCACTCAGCCCTCAGAAATCCAGGAAAAAGAGAGTTAAGATTTTGTTGCTTCCAGAAGTAAAGTTCTGAAGTACGGAAATAAAATATACATCAAAAGATCTATAATCCTAAAGATGACCAACAGCTTTTAGGGATTATTTGCATGCCTTCATGATGCATTCACCAAAGTTCACCAAGTTGGTATTGGTGAAGGAACAGCCATTACACAGTGCAAAGCAGATTTCCTGACAAACAATACAAATCGAAACTTTGAGAAAGAAATTAAAGGAAAATGCAGGCATCCATACTCCATACCTCTGGAGTCTCTGCAGTTCTATTCCGTATCAATCATATAAATTTGATCAGTAGGCCATTATGTCACCTCTGCTTACACCCTTACCTTAGGAAGTACAGCTCCTTGCTGTTTCCAGCTAACCCCTCCCCCTTGCAACATTTCTGCACCTCTGAGAAGCCACTTCTGACCTATGCTTTGGTAGCCATATGTGTGCTCAAAGATAGGCAGCAATGAAAATATTTTGAACTATATATCAAGTTCAGTCCTATGACTTCACTAAACCCCAGCAGAAGCCTCTAGTTCCAGTCAGGCACCCTGGTCCATGTCTTTGGCTCACAGAGACATGGTACCTGCCCTAATTTCCAGATCTCAAGCCTCCCCACAATCCCCACAATTCCACAGGGAAAAAGGTAAGCTTTTACAAACAACACCTCAAGAAGCTTATGCATTTCTGCTCTTTCAAAGGGAATTATTTACTTGCAGTGCAAAGCATTGTTTTCAAACAACTGTGTGATTGTCCAGCAGTTATACATGGCACTAAGATGGTGCAGTTTTGTAAGAATAATACATTTCTGTTACCTACCTTGAAGCTTCTTTAATAACATTCTGTAAAAATATCAGTCGGGTCTGTAAGCTTCCTTGTACATGCTTCAGTAAAAAGAAGATTCTTTCATATTCTTAAAGGTCAAGAGAAAAGAAACATCAGTTACTTAAAAGATGCCTATACAGATATCTGTTGTAATAGATTTGAGTGAAATGCAACAGACTTCATTCAGTTCTTGTAAACTTGTATCTCCTATCAGTTGTAGCAATAACATCTTATTTAATGAGAAGCAACATTAAAAAACCACAGGATATTGTAACTTAGGATATTACTAACACCTAACAAGTTAATTCTAGTACTGATATAAAAAACATGACTTTCATGAACACTGATAGGTATAGCAATGTTTTAATCACTCCTACAATAAGCTTTTAGCAGAGGTTTCAAAACAAATCTTTTCAACTTTAAATTTATTTTGCTTGAGGCTCATGGTCCAGTACATTTCTAAAACAGTGATGTAACATGAATTCTTCGTTTAACTCTCATGCCAATTTTCTGAAAGAAATTTGGTATACTTACTCCTTCCTGGTTTTCGGATCTCTTTCATAATTTGTGCTCTTAGCTCTATATTAATCTCTCTGGAACTTCTGCAATGCACTGGTTTTTTCCCTTTGCTAGGTGAAGACATCGTCAAGTTCTCTTCAGTACTTCGCTCTTTACTACCTGATTCCTCATGATTCTCCAAAAACCCATCAACATTCAAATTATTCCCTAAATGTTCATGGCCTACATCCTCTGTTTGAGCTGTTGGTCGATCCAATGAATTGAATGGTGAAGAGGACAGTGAAAATTCTGAATCCACAGTATTTGGGAAAACATCTGATGACAGGGGATCTGTAACATGATTCTCAATGACATCAACTCCAACTTCATTATTTGTTTCTGATGCTGAAAAAGTAAAGATTACACTTAACAGGTTCAAATTCTTTATCATCTGATACAAGTCAATGAGTCAGATCAGTATTAGACTCTTAAAACTATGCTCCAGCTCATACAGTCTACTGTACACAGCAGGCACAAGAAAACCTGTTTGTGGATTATAACACTGAGCCCCATCATTATCTCCTGGCAAAGACTTTTTAAAAAATCACAGGTATATTCTTTCTATGAAAAAGGAAATTACTATATGGACTACCAACAAAAGAAAAAATATCTGTAAAGTGTGATTTTATGACGTGGTGTCTTTCTCCCTTTAAATCAAACTGACCAAGTTTAGTTTAGTACTAAACAGTGACCAAGAGAGTCATACAGCCCCTCAGCTTCACACCCAGGGAAGTGATTTCACTGCACTAGAGCAAAATTCAAATTAACTTCACGACATGATACTTCTAGAGTATGTGGATTACCAGGCAAAGGAACAACACCCTTCTCACTGTCTAAACTGTCTCCTCAGGAGAGAGGAAATACATTGTTTATACTTGGAATTTATATGGAAGATTTGTCTGAAGGACTATATGAACTCTGTAATTAACCCCAGATGCACACTTAAATACTTCATTTTCAAGAGGGAGGTATAAAATCGCTGTATTTGACAAACCAGCCAGTAGTATTTTTTACACAAAAAGTTTTTTCAGATAAATTAAAAAGCAAACGCTAAAGATTTTGAAGATTCACTTACTTTTGTGAATAGCAATGGGTTTAACAAGGTCAGGCTGTGCTTGTGCAATTGGTGTTGGTGGCCCTTTTCCTCCAATGTGGTTATTCACAACCGGAGGAGTTTGTGGTCGCCCTCTGAGCAGGGGGGACATACAACGTCGCCTTTTCGGAATCACTTGCATATTTGGTTCTCCAGGTCTTTTATGTTTATTTTGAGGTCCTGATACGAATTCATCTGCTTCGTCTATCATCATTCCCTGTAATTAATTTAACAGGAAGAATTCTTAAGCTTCACACCAAAACCACGTAATATAAGTTAACAATTAATGCTCTGATATTATGATAACGTTTAGCATGTATAAGAGTTACATACAACATGCCATTATGTTTGGAATTCTAAATTGTCAGCCAAGACCAGATAAATGTGCTTAAGGCCCTTATCCAACAGTCTGCCAAGTAAGTTACCTGAATGGGCCATCAAACTTCCTTTTCAGTAATTGCAAAGGGACTCACATTTAATACAAGAGCTCTAAATGATATTGGCAATTTGGTCAATTCCAAGACAGATTTGGATAAAAGGGACAGTCAAGACTCTCAGAGTTATGGGAAGCTTTTAATGGTGGAAGCTGGGTAAAGGAAATGCGATTAGGTATTGGCTATACTACAGAGACAAGTATTTCATTTATAATACAATTTAGAGACGTAATACTGGTTTTCCAATAAAGACTGCCCTCCATATGATACTACTAATGGAAGAACATCTGAGACACTTTGTTGTAACCATTACAAGTACTTGAAAGGGTTTCTCCAACAGACTACTCAAAGAACAATGTAGGCAGTAGTGCACACAACAGCACATTTTTTAAAAAGCTTTACAGAAAAGTCACCTTTTTGTCCAATTTGAATGGATTGCCAAATGTATGAAGCCTTCGTGGTTGATCAGGATCAATTTCTCGGAGTGGAGAAGGTATTTGTTTTAGATACTCCTGGTAGTTTCCCATTTGTGCTATAGGTACACTGTGAACTTGATCTATCGTAACAGAGGAGTTAATTAATATACAGTACTGCTCACATTATGAGAATTTAGTCTATATCCATTTCATATCTGCACTGTTCAGACTTATCATATGCATTAACAAAACAGCTGTGCAAAGCTCACCATTTTTCTTGCCTAAACTGGTACTTATAACACTTTTGACTTCAGGAGACTTGCTTAAATGAATCAGTACATGTCTTGTGGATTTATCATTATGATAGGAAATAAGCAATAGTTGTCATGCACAAATATTAGTTTTCCAATGTGTCCCAACATTACAAGAGAGCAATGGATGAAAAAACACTAGGAACAAATCAGAACTAAAATATTACTACAAAAAAAATTTAGAAGTAGTAATGCCATGCTGCACACAGCTTTGACATAACTTTGCCTAATTTTAGCCACCCAAAACTTAATTGTCAAGACTAGCATTTTCCCAGAGCAAGGGTGACTTTTGACCACCATAAATTAACAAATTCTTAAAAATCCACAGGAGCTGATTTTAAACTTGTTCTAGTTTTAGAGCTGCCAAGCCTTTGATCCAGAAAAATAGACACTAGAAGAAACTGCAGAAAAAAACCCTAACACGAGTTAATCCTCCTCCCTGAAGAACAACTACTCTGACAAAGTGATAATGGAATGTGAAATGTACAGATGTTAATCTGACCTAAGTATTCACAGCACTAACATAACAGAAACTTTCACTTGCATTGCCCTTCTCACTCTATTTCAACATCTCCAGTTAGATGCGACAAAGCAGTGCCAGAACACACAGGAAAAAAGTAAAGGAATAAACTAGCAGACTACTAAATCATTTGCTGTTGGCTCAACAGGCAAAACAATCACAGTGGCAGCACCTAGTGAGCTAGCTTACTTTTCCACTGCTCACAATCCACTTCTACTGAGAGATATTGTAATGTTCAGAACTGCCCTGTGATCATTCTTTTGTCAGACACACCCACGAGAGTTAGGAAAAACAGTGAACAAAGAATCTTCTGTAAAAGCCCAAGTCTCCTCATATGGACTTAAGGAGAGAGCAGTGAATTAGCAACCTTCACTATCCTCACCATTTTTTCCTCCAATAAGGTAAGGAGAAAGCATCTAAAAAAAAAATCATTCAGTTGAATGGCAGTATCAGGCATCCATCAAGTTTTAAAGAATTACATTGTTTGTTACATTGTTTTTTAGCAATGATCATATCATAGGCAGACAAAATATAAACTGTTATCTAACCTTCGTCTTGTCCTTTGAGGAACTTGCGAGTACTCTTCAGTAAATTAGATCTCATTCGTGTTAACTGATCCAAAAGATTTCTTCTGGGTATGTCATAAGCATTTCTAAATGTCTGAGGTTTCAAATCCTATGGTTCCAGTAAATCAAATTCCAATTAATGCCATGTAAGAAACAATATCTAGCATTTCAATGGAAGTATATTGAAAATAACAACATTACACACAGTGGTGCTTACCTTATTCAGCAAAGCTATTTGGAACCCAGCATACTCCTTCATATTGAGGTCTAGAGGTCTATGAGGAATTTCCCCAGTAATCCCCTGTAGCAGATGTTGAAAATCGTTCCTATGTGCCATAGACAGGTTGTGTGATCTGCTTCTGACCTTAATTCCAGTCTCTTGCGCTACCTTTTTGCCTACAGAGCCAATGACTCTATCGGATTCTATTTTGGCCTTAATTTGAAATAAATAAATAAATAAAATTGACAATATGCTCTTAAAAGGATTAGTCAGACTTATTCATTTTAAATTCCTACCTACAAGATTCAACAATGTGCTAACACACTATGACGACCATAACCAGGCTGAGCGCTTAAGGAGTGCTTAATACATTACCACTTAATGCCTACTACAGTTTAAAATATAGTGAACAGTTTTCTGCCTAGGTCTTCAGCATATTTCTCCTCTGCTGCCCATTACAGTATCTAAGCACCAATATGCATGCAATGCTTTTATTTTCATAAAATGCCATAATTTGACTAGTAATTCTCTGCAGATCTATCCATACTTGTATAATGTTCAGCTGTTACTGTAGAGAACAGTCAAACTCTCGCAAGACTGATCTTCCCACAACTGTAGTTGCGATCAGTCACCCAACGGTATCAACTTTTTTAAAGCTCAATACAAATAGTCACAACATTAAGAAATGTGAAATATATGATAATAACCAACTGGTTGACCAGACAGACCTAACCCCCAATACTATATTATATTTGTACCAAAATTAAACATGCTCATAAATGCCAGCTTTTTGGCAGAATACAGTGAAAAGAGCCAAAAGGAATTAAATAACACAACTGCCAATTTTGGTTTTGCAATTTCACATCAATTTATAGACTACTCAAAAATTTGAATATATATTGAGAATGCTGAGTCTTTACTGGCAGGGCCTTTCACAAGTTAGAAAAGCGTTAAGTACAATTTGCAGTGCATGTCATTACATCTTAGAGGAGTCCAAGATGTCTAGGTTGAGATATCAGTTCATAGAATACTGAGCAATAGGACTATGATTTAAAAGGATATGCTCTAGACTTCAAGACATTTGCTTCCTCAAATAATCATTTATATTCGTGTTTTAAGAAAAAGCTGGTCCATAAAAACTCATTAGCTAAGTTAGAAGTACTTGGCACTACTGTTTCTTGAAGTTTCAAGGCTACTTTTTATCTAGAACAGAAAGCTTAACATGCACAGTTCAAAACTGGAGGTAGCAGGGCAGAAATGCTTTAGCTGGTGCAGGAGCCTAGTCAAAGATTCAGGCACTATTCTGAACACAGTCAACAATTTCAAATGGTCACATGTCACTTCTACATCTGTATCCTTATTTGAGACTCTCAGTTATGTCAGTTATCCTATTTGCTGAACACTTTACACTTCATGTCACAAGCCAAAGAAAGAACACTTCAATTCTGATGCATCAAGCACAAATCCCTATTTTCTGAAAAAAATGCTAAAATATCTTTACAAACAACATGGGGGTTTTTTGGATAAAATTATGTTACTCTCTGCACAAGTGAAAATGCTCCTTAAATAGAAAAAACCCTCAATTTGTACTTCTGTATCTGTCTCTATATAGTTCAGCTTATAGTCTGTATTTAACTTATATTTTCCTTCAATTCAAAAAACAAAATTATGTTTTGCAAATTGCTTATGGGAAAGTATTAACTTTATCTTTCTGCTCTTTTTTCCTTCAAAGCCACTGAACTTGAGTATTTTAAGATTATCCTGCTATTAGAGTAAGTTTTTACTGCTCTTTTGCTTCAACATTACCTGCTGACTCAACTTTTTGAGATATGAAATGACACTGTAACTAAGTCCATATTCCACATTGTCAGCTATAAGGTTTGGTGCTCCCATCATTCTCACAGCTTTCTTCAAAGGCTGAAACATGGAATATATTGCATGGTCATATTTAACTTTATACATACTTCAACTAACTGTACCCATTTCAAATAGAATCTGAGGTTCTGAAAGTTTGAAAAGAAAAAAAAGACTCAGGACAGCATTTTTTGTTGTTTTAAAATAGTTCCATTCATACAGAATCAGTTAAAGATATCATTTATATACAAATCCCAGTCTATTATGACATTAAGAAAATTTCATAACATTCAGGTCTCAAGCCTTCCACAGGACTCCAGTGAAAACACTATCATTATGTATGAAGTTTAACTATTCTCTCTTAAATTAATACATATTCTACTTGAAATAGAGACTACATCCACAGTGGAAAGACAACTAGAAACCAGAAATTTTAACACAGTCGTCTTACCCCAAGGTAATAAGGAGGCATTGTCTTCAAATAGCTTTCAAATGACTGACGCCATTTCAATGTAGGCTTTGCCTTGTGCACTTTAAACAAGTCATCTAAAGGTTATAGAAAAGCAAAGTGACAAAATGAAAGGCATGTCTAGAGAACATTACATTTTTTTTCTAAAAAAGAAGATTCTAGTAAAAGAAACTCTCGAAGAAATGCAAATTCCTCAATGATTAAATTAGTATCTACAATTCAACATATATACAACTAAACCAAACATACACACACAAGATTAATGCTGCAGCCAAAAATGGAACCTGATGAATTATCAAATTGAATTGGTATTGAGATAACAGATTAGGAAAAATGGCTCTTAAAACAATCAAAATGAGACCAAAACATATCTGAAAATGATGATTGAGTAAATCATCTCATACACTGAGTCTGAGTCATGAAGGCCAGACAACTGGAGACAAGTGAAACAAGTCACTGATCCTACCTTTCTCCAGGTATTAATATTGGCATTAACTGCAGTAATCTACTTAGATGACATCAATGTTTCAATTACATACCACAGAAGAAAATTTGTATGAAATGCTATTTACCTAGCAGTGGAAGCAGGACTGGGTAATTGTAAGGCATCACAAATAAATTCACACAATTCAGTGCTGTACTAGCTTTCAAGTAACCAAAAGGATGACCAAGTTCACTGTATTTTGCACTATTGCTCACGTACACCTGCAAAAAGACATTACATTGGATTTACATGCCAAGTATTGTGTTCTGAAATTTTACATCCTATTTTGATTACAGAATAAGATATATGAAAAACAACATTCCATAAAAAACTTCAATTCAGCATGCACTCTACTTGCCTGCCAGCAGGTCTGAGGGGATTTTCTTTCCAGGATAAACTGGGTCAGTGGTGAAGGTTCTAATTCATATTTATCAAAAGGCAGTTTGTCAATGACCATCGGTTCACAGTCAGTACAGGAAAATTTCACCACAGGATGAGATGTGCGAGGTGGCTAAACAAAGTATTCCACTGTTAATATGGCTGCACAACAATTCAAATGCATTTGTGCTACAACAACTAAAGTAACACAGCTTCTTTGAAAACACATGTATTTAAGGAACCTATTCAATACAGGATTCATTTATTGTTAATGAGTCCTAAGCAATTTATGATGTTAGAACTGCCTTATTCTGAAGGAATCTGGTTTTCTAAATAAATGCCAGTTACTTTACATAGTAAGTCTAGAGCAATATGCAACTACAACTTCTTGCATTTACACAAAAGCTGTGCAAATGGAATTAAGTCCTAGTGGGGACAAAAAACATCTTCAATGCTACTCTGGGGCATGTCCATTTTCATTCCCTACAGAAACATTGCAAAATATTTTTGCATTTGCTGACTTCTCCAGGTGCTTTTCCTTCTTGGCAAATTCAACAGTTACAAGATTCAACAATTATAAAGATCAAGAGCAGCATGAATTCAGAAAAAACCAAACTTTAAAAACTCACATTTTAACTAGGCCTGAGGAAAAAAAAAATTTTCAATTCAAGGAATTTTAGTGTTTGGATTTTTTATATCTTTTTATTAATCAGAGGAAAAAGGCCTTTGTGTCTTGAGTTTCAACTGTAAGCTAAAAATGTGAAATTTCTTTTGCGAAAAGGGAAAGCCAATTTTTAGTGGATGAAAATTGGAGCTGTACACTTTCCACTGAAGGGAGGAATGTAAGCTCTTATACTTACCATGAGCCTCCCCCCAAGGCCACTAGAATCTGAGGAAGAGCTCAATTAGGAAGCCTTCTTCCATTTACTCTTTACAAAAAGGTAACTAACAAATACACAAGATGAAGTAGAGAAACACAAGTTTTCTTAGACCATCTTACCACTTCACCTTGAAAGCAACTCTTATGCGTAAGCTCTAGGCTCTTTGCTTTAGGATAAGCTACCTAAACAAGTTATCTGTCAAGAGAGCTGGTCTTGCCTTGAGTGTCTGCACCCTGAGGAAGGTGTGCTGTCCAACTGCACACCAAACAGGAGGCCCAACCAAATGGAGGAAGAGCAATTCTCTTCAAAGAATATGACTAATAAATAGTTGTGGTGGAGTTTTTGACCAAGCCACCAAAGTTATACTGGGAACAAAAAGGCTGCAAAAGAAATTGACTACTCAGACTTGAGAGCTCCAGTGATCCTTTGCATGACAGCATAACTATTTTTACCTCTGAGAAGTTGAAGCAGCCATTTACATATTAATCTGCCAACATAATTATTAGCAGACTTTCATATACATTTAAGAAAGCACTGATGGTATCCGTTAGTCATAGTAGACTTAAGTTCTTGGGATAGAACTGTTTGAGACAACTCCACTGTGGATCAGGTAACAGGGAGGAAAAGTCAACTATTTAACTATGAACTCTTAAGCAGACAAGATAAGCTACATACATACACACTGACTACAACATATGCTATGTTTTAACACTACTGTTAGAACAGTACTGAAATACAGGTCTTGAAACACCATCAGCAAACTTAGCTCCCCAATACTGCATGAGGAAGGTTCAACACAGAATTTCAATTGATATTGACAAGAATTTAGCTGTACATGACAGTGCTTTATAGTTATGAGAGCTATATACACTACAACAGAGAAGAACTCATCTTTTTGCCATTTGAGTAAGTCAACTTCAGGCTTTTAGAAGATTTAATTCAACAGCTCTTCACTTGGCAAGATCTATTTTACCCATCTTGATTAAGATCTGGAGTAGCAAACTGTACTGACTCTACACGGTCAGCTTTTCTACAGAACAGCCTTTAAATCTCCAATACACAATGACATCTTGTTTTTTTTTAATGACTACAGAAAATTTACTTTCATTTATACTACCTTGTTTGTAGTAGAGAAGGACATCCACATCCTTTAATGAATGTGGCCACAGATGCCAAAAATATCAAACCTGTAAATTATGACTAAAATTTCATACTTGCATCACTCCTCAACAACCTGTATTTCAAAGGACTTCATCTGGTTTTTAACCAAGAGATAAAATTTACGAGAAGTTCAGTGAGTTAGTCAGCACATCTGTTTCATATCAAAAAACCCCACAAAAATTCAATAAAAATCATGAAATGTAGATATCTATTACACAAGTGCAGGACTTCTACTTTAATGATTTAAAATATTAGCAGAAACAAAAATGCATTCTACTACACTAACGATTAGATGTCAGACCAGAAGGCAGTGGCACACATTCTTTTGTGAAAAAGAACCAATAAATTAATTCTGTGGCAGTAATTAAAAAAACCAAGGTTTCCCCAGTTCGGATAAATTGAAGGCGTGGCTACACTGCACAACAGGAGATGACATTATATTCACTTGCTAGAATGAAAGCAGAACTACCACAAGGACTCAAATTGTCAAGATCATACTATCTTTTATTAATATCCTCTGTGAGGCAATAGAATTCGATAGGCTTTTACCAAGTGCCACCGTTTGGTATTTAACAGAGTTCAAATGAACACTTACACGCATGTACTGGGTCAAAAATCTGTTACAGGCAGTTTCCTAATGCTTCAAAGTTACTACAAAGCAAACCTGGTATTATTTGCTCATCAGTAATTTAGAGGGATAACTGCAGCACAGGTTTGCATGTGTTACTCCTTGGGTCACACTGCTTCCACAGTTGCTACAATGCAATACATATTTCAAGACTTGAAAATATCTGTGAATAGGAAATCCTGGAATATTCCTGCATGCACAAACCCTTTACTTTATCTTCAGTACATACCTTAGTTGGAGAATTTTGATCTGGCCAAAAGGATTCAGGAACAGGCCAATGACCTATAGGAACCCCAGTTTTAGGGTTTGGTCTGACATAGATAAGTTTGTGACAGCTGTGCCAAGGTTGGGGTCCAAACGGTCTGGATATCTCCACCTGCCCATCTACAGAAGAAAAAGGCTTTGAGTCAAAATAGTGTTAAAACTCAAGAGTGTTAAATAACTTCTGTGAAGAGTTACGGAACTATAATCCCAGGGAAGCCTTTCCTGCAGTTAATATTTCTAAGAACAGCAGATAGTTGTCAGTAAGCATTTCTGCAAAAACACAAAATGAGAAACCAAATAAGCATTGAATGTTTATGGGATGAGAGCCCAGAAAGCCAGTTTTCTGAAGCCCTTCATAATAATCAGTTTCTTTTTCCTCCATTGTCATAAACAGATAACCTTCAAATCCAAGCATTAAAAAAGTGATATACACAACTAATACTGCTGGACTTTTTATTGCAGCAAAGTAAAATTCAAAAAATCCCACAAACTTCTCAGTAACATCCAAAGAGGGACCTAGCTAAGCCATTTAGACTGAGCAATTAATGCCCCACAGGTGTATTTGCTATTTTAACTGTTAACACAGCCACTTTACTACATCGAAGAAGAAAAAAGGATAAGACCATGTCTTTCCGTATCATGTTATTTTCATTTCTAGCTGGTTGAAAACTGCTTAAAACTCATAAACCCCTTTAACCATGTCTGGCACGAACAAACAGCATTTCAGGCTACCTGAGAGGTATGACCAAATGCAGAGGTGTCTGGCAGTTACAGTCAATATTTCAAAACACTACAAAGTTTCAGAATTAGCAGGTCCTTTTTGTAGTAAAGTCTTTCAAATTGCAGTAGTTTCCCTTTTGATTTGACTACTATATTAAGTTCACTAAGTTATATTGATAGTCATCCCTGTTATTTGATATTATAGTGTAAAAAATTTCAAGTACCATCAATTGGTGAGGGATCTGGTCCAGATTTTTCAAAATTTATTACCACTCCACTTTGCACTTTTTGCACCAATGACTCAAGACATTGATTCAGCATTCTTGGAGAGCACACACAATATGATCGACCTGGAACAAAACAGGGTTAAAGCTCTTCAGTGTTTCTGCCCTTATTTTAGCTCGGATCATTTAAAACTGTTCAACCACCATACACATTGATTTATGTATGGATCACTGATTTAATGCTTCTCCTGAACACTCCCTCTTTGTTTAAGCAGCAAGGCAGCCTAGTGAAGCACTGACAAGTGCCTCATTGGAAATGTTCGCATTTCAGACCCTTAATGACTAACTCAAACTTTTGGTTGCATTCATGGAAAATGGGCTCCCCCTTGTGACAGACATCAACACTTAAAACCGTCAACACATTTCAGTCAAAGAACTTGCCAGTGCAGCCTACATACAGCCAGAAACCAGTGGAATCAAATCCTTTTGGAATACTTTTCAAAAGCCCTTTGTTTCCTCTCTATCACATCCCCTCTGATGCATCAGAAGAACCATCACATTTTTAACATGTAATAAACTCAGTGCCTGAGTTTGATCTGAAACATGATTTCTAAGATATTAACAATATGATCTCTAACTGAGACAAGTACTAATTCTGCAGAATTATTATGCATTCTGAAAGGCATTCTGCATGCCCTGGAGGGAAAAAACCTGAAACAACCCATTTCCTTCACTTCCGGCTTCTTAAGACCGGAGTATGACAGGAATTTACCAGAACTGTACTGCAGAACAGACTCAATTATTACAATTTCTAATTGCAATGCCAAGGTGTACCATAAAAAAAAGGGCAAGTCCTCTTACAAAAAATTTCTGAAGAAAGTAGCTTCACTCTTCCAAGACAGGCTACATTTAAACTGCCTGTAGCTTTAATGCTGTTAAGTGTCTTTAGTTGCATTATATCAGTCTTGAGAGTTTTTACAAGTACTCTAAGAACTTAGAAATCCTTATTCCATGACATGGAATCCCTCAATTAATTGAACTAAACTGAATTAATTTACACTTTGGAAAGTAATGACCTGTCAAAGGAAACAAGGGCACTCACCTCCTGTGACTTCACACATAGGCGTGATTGCAGAATCATCTACAGGTACCCCTGTCATCTGCTCTGATTCTGGGGCTGTAATACCAGGCAAACGAAGAACCAAAGCAAATAACCTCTGATCCCATCGAAAGGGTTCCTTAGTCAACTCACTTCCAGGTAAAGGGGAATTGAGAGGCAAATGGAGCTGGAAAGGAATTTAAATCTGTGAATACACAGCTTTTAAAAGAAACAAAAATCCAGGCTACATAGCAGTGGCAATCCACTCTATGTAAGCACACTTCTCTCTCCACACACATTTAATAATTTGATTCAGGTACTGTACATTACAACCAAGACACTCATCATTTAATCCAGACTTGGCCATTTCAAACCAACATGTTGAGAATCTCAAATCAAGTGATAACCAGTTTTAAAAACTGGTCTGAACTTCAGAATCAGTATTTTCTTTAGAATTTCAGCAATAAGAACAACTTCACTGTCATGTTCTTTTGTTCAGTTTTCTGCAGAACAGGCCCACTCTTATCTTAGTACTTTTCCTCAATTCTTCAAGATAAGCACCACTGAACAAAAAAGTAGTGTTAATCTAAGACTCTCATGGAAGAAATATAGTTTGGGTATAGCTGCTAAAAAGGTGAATAGCAGGCAGGATTACCTACTCCAAATAACAGCCTCAAGTGAACTAATGCAGTAGTTCCGTTACAGAATCAGAAAGATTTTAGATAATTTGGGTATATCCCAGAATTAAACTCATGCCTGTGCTTTAAGTGAAAATCAGGTGTTAACAGTAGCCACAGCTACACATACAAGGAAAAAATGCCATGTGCTGCTGTGTTGCCTCTGGGAAGAATTATTCAAAAAGTTTTAATTCAGAATACTGAAGATAGCAAACATGGGAGCATTTCTTTTCACTTTAATTCACAGAAAAGACAGTAAAGAGATTCAAGTGTCAGACTTCAAACATGCTGCAGTAAAAATACAATGGTCAGGACATTTATTACCCGCTAACAGCAATAGCCAAACAGACTAACAGAATACCTAAAAGTCCCAGGGATAGCAGCAGTTTTATACCTAGTTAACCAAAATGAGAAAAGCTTCTAAAGGACAGCACAAGACATTCAGAAGATCATAGATGCTCTTTTTGCATGCAGATACTTCACACAGACTAGAGGTAAAAGGAAAGCTTATCCAAACATTCAGCTAACAGAAGCCCTGAACAGACAGATTTGCAACAAGTAATTGCAAGTTTCAGAAAATTTGATACATCCCCGGCTGACGATACCACTGTCAGCACAAGCAAAATTCTCATTTCACCTGGAGCACTGCAGCAACAAAAGGGGAAAAAACCACCCCAAAGCAATGACTCAAGTGGTGCAAACACTTCCATTACCACACCAAATACAAAGGGGTTAAGCCCACATGCTGAAGCAAACTCAACACATCCTCAAACATTTTCTCATGCAGCATTCAAAAAAATCCCAACTCTAAACCTCAGCTTAATGCTAGCAAGAAAGTACTAGTCTGTTCCAAAACTTAATGCAAATCCACATAAGCACTCGTTATTTATTGCCTTTATTTCTAGTTCATAGTGGTTAGAGAATTTACAGAAAGCTGTTAAAAAAGGTCTTTTGTTTGCTTATTTTTAAGAGATACCTTGAAAATATTAAAACCTGATTTCCAAAACCAGATACCTCAGCTATTTCTATTTACATAATTGCAGCATCTCATACTAGGAAAAATACATGCCTTGATGTTTGAAAAGAAATCAATTTATTGATTCAATCTCGAAGCTACAAACAAACACAACTAATCTACTCATAACATGTGGCCAAATATCAGAACATTTTTGACTTTTCAGCACACTCGATGATTCCTCCCGAATTTCTTTTTGCATATGCAAGCACAGAGAACATGTAAGAACACAAGTATTTTCCCCAAATGTTTCATGTTTTACACTAAACTGGTCAAAGGGAACTCAGCTGGTTTATTACTGATTGACATGCATGTCTTTCCCCTTTACACAAAGGGCCACAAAGACTGCCTGACAATGGAAACTCAGTTGAAAGAAGTTAAAAGAATAGCCACATTCTTAGTAAACAGCCTGGAATCCTGACTGTAAGAAGAGTGAATTGCAAGCACTCCATCCTCACTTGGGGCTATTAAGGAATGCCATTCAAGCTTTCCTACTTAGATCTGACTGAAGATATACTATCTCCAAAGAGTATATTTGATCTGCAAAACACACCTATGTAACAGCATTGTTTTTCTTCGGGCAGCATATATACATATTTATTACTACATTTTATATATATATATATTTTTTATATATATAAAGTATCCCACTGGATCCTGCACCAACACTCTCCTGAGTTCAGTTTACCTCAAGCTACAGAACACTTCTTTGGCTCAGCTGATTATACAGAGAGTAAAGAGTAGTCAGAAGCTGGCCATTGCATTATGTACATATTAACTATGAGAAATGTTTTCAAACTGTAAGACAAAATGCAAAGCAATCATCGTCAAATCGAATGTCCTCACCTTCCCACAATTTAATTCCAGTTAAGTTTAATATCCTTTAACATTTATACTGGCAAAGTTATAGATTCAAACAACCTAATTCACAGACATTAGAAACTTGGTTTTGTCACCTCCAGTTACTTTTTTTTAAACTGGTATTGTATTACCATAGCAACTGCATACCTAGCAGAAACTAAGACGAGCCTAGAATTCGACATCTTGCATTTCATTTCTTTCCCCACGCATATTTTAATACGAAGGCATGCACACATTTTCCTCTTTCTCAACAACCAGTATGAAAGATAAAGGTAGACTGAACTAATTAAGGGAAGGTTATTTACCAGTTATGGTTTTCAACATGTGACTGTACACAGACAACAAGTGTCCTCCCAGCTTAGTAGTAGGAACCAGCTGTTTTGTCTCATCACTTGTTTGTAGGAGCACACAGAAGCCCTACCATTCCCAAATGCCACAATGCTACAATGAGATATCAGTGTGTGCCTTATGCCACTCTTCCCTGCCTTTAAGACAACTACAATATTCCAGAACTAAGAGGGGGTGAAAGATAAGAATGTTCTAGAAGATTTCTTCAGTACAAAGCTATTGGTGAGCAGGTTTGTTTATTCTCAGTCCTTGTTTCTACCTACATTTATGCAATCAAAAGAAGCAGCACAGTCCAAAATCTTGGGGGGGAAAAAAAGAGGATCCTAGAGAGCCTAGGATGAAAAAAGCTAGACAAGCATTAGAGCGCTCTGCACTGGCAAGGCACTCTGAGAAAGACAGTAATGACCTTCTGGCAATGGTGGCACATATGGGCTCATCCATTAGAAGGGGCAGCAATAGCACTGCTTAAGCTTTAGTACCCAAGTAATTACGGGCAGCTCCATCTTGAGAAATCTCATGAAAGGTTGTTAGAAGACTAGGCACTAAAAAATATGCCTACAGTCAACTTCTCTTTTTGTACCAAAAAAAAAAAAGGAAAAATCTTCAAAAAATGCATCTGCAAGTAAGTAACCTTCCTTGCATGCTCCTCTGGCACCCAGAAAAAGGACAGAACATCTCACATTCCAAGCATATAGAGCCTTTCATCCTTATAGGACTAAGGACAGGTAACTATTCAAGCCCAGCTGAGAACATCAGCTCTTGACAGAGTGAGAAACTCTACTTAGTTGTCAAAAACATTCTGTTTTCCTATCTTTTTCCATCCAATCTGTGCAGTTGTAACACATAAGCACAAATTGTTCTTCCACGGGAGATAACTCAAGGAGATCCCAAAGACAACAAGGTCAACTGACACACCATGTCAATGTCATGATATACTTGGCCATTCCAAAGCCAGAATTAACCATGACCAAGTACTCACTGAGCTGACATAGTTACACATCAAGAGCTCTGGAGCTCAGTGTCAAGTGCTGTGAATCCAAAAAATGCTACTACCAGGAATAATAAGGATGAGAAGGAATGGGAACACACATTTAATGATATTTGCCACATTTCTTGCAGAATTTGTTTAAAAATCAAAATTTTTAACTGAAGGAACTACAATAAAAAAATGTAATGGAGCCTTTAGAGTTCCTGATTATTCTTGAAAGTAAGCAGAACCTTGACCCTTGTCACAGATGTTACAACTGCAATGCAAGGTGATCAGCTCAGGGAAGGATCAGTGTGACAATGTCAACAGCTGTGGGTTGAAGTCTCATGAAAATCACAGATTCCTCCTGTAAATCTCTCATAACTGGAAGATCGGAAGAATGGCAACATACAGAAACCAAGCAGCATTGCTCATGCCTTTTGCTTGTATAATCATTCATCAGAATGTATCAATATGCTAACAACTCCATTTCAGTCTTGCAGACAAGTTTAATGCTACTTAGAGGGTATGTAGAGGGAGGACAAGGGAACATAGCTCAGCAGTTGTAAAACCGGAAAAGTATGTTACTTCATAATGTAAAGACAAATAAGAAATTCCTTCCAGCATTTAAACATTTGCTTAACGAAAGATGAAGAAAGGACTAAGACTGAATTTGAGGGATCAGGCCAGAAGCAAAAGCCACAAAGCCACTCCATAAGGAATCCATAACATGAGACCTACTAATTAATGATGGTTTGCCAACAGTATGAACCCATCCCCTCCTCAAGTTCTGACTAGAACTAGTGAGTCCAGGGAAGGGTCTGGTCAACAAGCCATGCAGAACATAGAACTGATGCTGGCACTTTTCAGTACATTGGCACTGGTACACTAAAAAGCAGTGCCAGAAGGGACAGAAGTGAAAATGTTACTGCTTTGTGCAGGTGGAGAAAACTGCATAGACAATCTAATTTCTGTCTTCAGTCTGAGTAACCACACCCATGACAATGAAGCACTCATTGAAGGGTAAGGCTCTATCTGTAACATCCGTTTTAAAATCCACAAAGGAACAGGACATCTGAAGAATTCAGCAAGAGCTCTGAAACAGGGTTTAAGCTTGACTGCTTCACACTAGGGCAAATGACAGTGTTCCCATAGTGATAAACTGATTTCATTGGTAAGAATGCAAATGTTCATCTGAATGACAAAGCTTTGAGAAAACTTGCCTCCAGATTTCATGCTGGCTTCACAGGCTTTCCAAAAAAACCCCAACAAAACACCAAAGCCCAACATTGTTGGTTCTCTTGCACATATGTCTTAAAAGAACTAAAAATAAACTGCCTCGTTGACACTAAGAAGTAAAAACATTGTTGTCATAGCCAGTGGGATATGATCACTTCCAACACCAACTCTGAAAAGCCTCCCTGAAGTCAAACCCAAAGAACAGGACATTTGAAACTGACTGAAAAAGCTTTGTTAGTGAATCAAAGAGGAGCAATGAACTTCTGTATCTCCAGGGTGGTGTTCCTGTACTAATTCTAGTTCATTTCTGCATGTCCAACTTGAGAGGTAACTGTAAAGGACACTCAAGCTAGACAAAGAAAAATTCTGATCAAGAGGACACACACTGACAACAGCAAAAGATCATCCCTGAAAGACAGTAGCACCCTTCAAATGCTTTGTTCCTCTTCTCTTTGATAGTGTTAAGAATGTCCCTACCAGTACACCTATGGCAAAAAAAAAAAAGGAGAAAACCCACATCCTTTGCTGGGTATGAAACATATACCCAGTATATACTTATGAAAAAGCATTCACACAAATTTGCATTTTGTCTTGCAGGAAGAACAGTGGTCACTTTGCCTTCTGTGCCTTCCGGAGGAATGGAACACCTTTACATTGGCTTATTTATAACAAACTCCTACATTAATTCACTACTATTAGAGAAAATTCTGCATTTCTAGAATCTAATTTAATAATCACAAAATTGTAACACTGGGCCCAATTTGACATGATCACGACGCAAACTCTGGGTGTAGCACACACACCAGTCAGCACTGCTCATGAGCCAAGTCTGAATTTAGTAGATTAATGCAGTCACCAGAAAACCCTTTCTCAGCCTAAGTTACAACAGTTTAAAGATGTGAATATATGAACAAATGGTTGCCTGACTCAAGGAAAATGTCTTCTTGTGAAGACCAAAATGAAGAAGTTGTACCCACATTAAAAGGAACAGGAACCAAAAAAACTGGCTGGCTATAAAAAAGTCCTGATTCTTGCTGTTAGAGAAAGAGCTTAACTACTAATTCAGCTTTCTTACTGATTTCATTTTGAATAATGAAGATGAAAGGAAATGTAACAGAATCATAGCACTGCATACACTAGAAGGGACACATGACAGTTACACAGTCCAGAGGCTTTTGACTGCTCAGGGCCTTGTCCAGTGCAGCTTTTACCATCTCCACAACCACTGGACAACATGTCCAGTGTTCGATCACCCACACAGGTAAAGATTTTCTTGATACCCAATCAGAATTTCCCATGTGACAACTTGCAGCTGTTGCCTCTCATCTCAGCCCTGGGTACCTCCAGGCGAAGACAGGTTCCCTGTCCCATTAAGCTGTTGCAAAGGCTGGTAAATCACTCCCCAGCTCTCTCTTCTCAAGACTGAACAAACCCAGTTCTCAGCCTCTACCCAGAGGTTATTTGCTTCACCCTCTGAGCACCTTGGTGCCCCTCACTCCAGTACATCAGTGTCAGATTTTACTCATGTGACAACAGAGATTCTTCTCCTCAAGGAAGGACTTACACAGCTAAGAGATTACCCAAAACAGTACTCTGCTAACAGCACTAAATGTTGCAGAAGACTCTAAAAGTGTCACACTATTCTACTCAGTATTTTGGACTGCACCCACTCAATCACAGGATTAATCTGAAAATAGCTTATTGGGTAAAAAAAGTATGATGGAAGGGAGGTTTCATATAGATATACTTGTTACCATGGATCCAGGAATTCCCTTTCAGTTACTAGCTATGCTTGTTAAGAGTCCATACAGAATTATGCAATCATTCAACTCTCTTCCTTTAAGTCAGATATATTACAAAAACCACTCAAATACCACTTCTCATACAGACATTTTGTAAGTGCTGTAAGAATGCCATATAATACATTATTAGGAGAAATCTGAGTCACTAACGAACAGCAAGGTACAAGTTAATCTGTACAGTCAAATGTGGTGCAGCACAGACAAAAGTTGAATTCTCTTTAGTTTTAAAATGGACCTTTGGATATTAACCTTTTCCCTGAAAAGGGAATGAGCTTAGGGATTTGTTGTAGTTTGTTTTGGTTGTGTTTTTTTTTTTTTTTACTACTGCATGGAATGGGCACTGAGCTGGCCAGACCAATCCTATCCCTTGTGACCACTTTTATCTTTTTAAGGAAAGAATTCAAAATGGCCAGTAAGTTAAAATAGTTCAGTGCCTCAACATTTGCTATACCTCTGAGTTTGCCAGATGTCTGAGTGGGTACTCCAGTATATTAATACCTCAATTTTAAACTGCTCTAAAGATTTAATTCGGAATATATTTCTTCAGTTCTTATCTTGAATTATAAGGAGTACTGATTTGATTATAATCTTTTTAAGAAGTCAGTGTGAGAGTAGTACATGTTACACATACTCCCTAGTGGCCACATCCTTTGGGAAATCACTACATTAACTTGGGTCTGTACATAAAGAACTTATTTCAAGACCAGTTAAAGACATTCTTTATAGAAATCAATTTCTTCTGCTAGCATATTTGAAAAGCCATGAACTCCCTAGACAGAAATAGCAAACTCATTCTACTAAACAGATCAACTATTGTACCACAGGTTTCTGTTACATGAGGTAAGGAAAAAGTTATTCAGTTTTTAGTGCTATTACATAAAATTACTTCAAATCAAAATCAAAACAAGCAAGTTTAAGCTATTTATGAGCATTCTTCTGAGGAGCCACTCATGCTCCTACTGAAAGAATATCAATGTTTAAACAATGTGTAGTACACATCACTGTAACTAGAGCTTAGATCTTACCTCTTCCTGTATCCCACTGGTAGTAGTTAATTTACTTCCATCAGTAACTGTTATAATTATTGCTGGCTCCAGAAAAAAAGGGTTTCGCCCCTAAGGGAAAAAAAGTAGTTTTACTTAAAATGATGTAACAAACTCTGTTCAGTCATTAGTCACTGATATCCACCAACAAAACAACGAAGCTTGAGGTATTTATTCTCATGTATTACATAGTACAGCACAATGGGTTTCTGAGCCTTTTTTACAGTCAGAACATGGAAAACTAGACACTTAGCATGTCTGAATTCAATGAATGCATACAGAAACATAGCAAAAATGGTTAACATAGGACTTCAAGAATAATGCTTGCTGAAGTAATCTGACTAACTAGCAGCTGCTTAGAGAAGCAACCATCTCCTCAAAAGGTACTTCCAATTCCCCCTATTCCACAGTTTTGTGTGATTTAATTACTGTGTCTGCAAGTATTTGCATAGTACCTTGTGATCACGACCCCTGGGTTAAGAATTAATACTCTGTGTATTAAGACTGATATAAATAGCACCAGTTCCATTCTGATCAAAGTGCTTCAACACGCATGCAAATCTACTTCAGAAACAAATACCTGAAAAATAGATAAACTTTCTATATGTATCATTTAAGACACAAACATATACAAGGCAAGATATTCTAGGATCCCATCAAGACATGAACCTAGCATAGCTGTAGCAAAAACTTGAGGTCAGTTATTGGTATTTCCTTTATCTACTACCACTATTCTAGGAGCTTTCTGTGCCTCCTGAAAGAGAATTCCAAAGAATTCCATGGACATGTCAACTCCAAGCCCAGGTAACACATTTCACTCTACCTAGGGTTAATAAAGGACTGAATAAGAGTCATCAAAATAAAGATTTTTTTTTTTTAGTAGGTCCTATTCTCCTTTTCTTGCTAATCTCAAGGCCTTTTTTCCTTCTTCAGGAAACTAAGAAAAATGTAACTAAACCCACAGCCTAGTTCTGCTTATAAAGACAAACTATCTCATGAATGCTTATGATTTACTCTAAAAATATGGGGAGGGAATTAATAGGTTTTAGAAGACCTTTTAAATCCATTTTTAGAACCCATTAAACATAAAATATCATCTACTGATTTTGTGCTTCAAACAGAACTATTACTTAATCTGAAATATATTTGGTGAAGGGTATTCAGTTTGATTACTGTGGCAACACCACATTTATAGTGGTCAATATATTCTCAAACCTTAGTAAAAAAAAGTTAAAAATTTATTTTCAAATAGCATACTATTACTACAAAAAACAAGCAAAACTCATTAAAACAAAGATCAATCTCTCCCATAAAAACCAAGCTACTTCATAATTTAAACAATTACTCAAAATAATTTAAGGACTCTCAAAACACTCAATTTTAATTTAAATAATTTCCTAAGAATATTTAGCTTTATTTAATTCTTGACAGTTACAGTATGTTTTTCTGCCAACTAATAGTTTACCACAACTGCAAAACATCAGCTGGAAGCTAATTACATTGCACTGAAATAATACAGAAAGCATTGTAACTAGATATTCTTCTCATGAATACTGACCATAAAAATACTTGAACCCTATTGCTAATAAATTATTGTAAAAAGAAATTGACAGCTGATAAAAATAACATTTTAGACTTAGAATATCATAAGCAGTGCTCTTTAAGTTAATATTTTGGTGCAATTTGAAATACAAGTACTAAAATTTTCATCTCTGACAACACCTTTCACCTGGATATACTCATTATCTTTTTACCCATCTAAAGTTTAAGCCTTAAACAGTTTGGTCTTAGAATGATTATGAAATTATAAGGAAAGAATCAAGAGTTGCTAAGCTTGAGCTCCCTACGAAACATGTCTGAGGGAGAAAGGTCTTCATCCTTAGTCAACTTTTTATAATTTCACAAGCATTTTACCTATACGAAGGGTAGTCACTGACATACTAAGAATCAGCTTGTGTTCAGAAGCATAATTAAAATGTAACAAGGAAGAATTTCAGTAAAAATACATATCACTGAGATTTACTATTTTTGACTAAAAATTTGAGTCATTAATTTTTAAAGACCACCACTGACTCTTCTGACCCTGCTCCTCACCTTAGTTATATGAAGGCATTCAAAACCAGTATTAAGTACTCCTTTAAGAAAACCCCTTCTTATTTATGTAAGGTCTGAACAGTCAGACATAACAAAACCAAATTCCAGAAGACTTAATTATTTTAACTAAACTGCAGCAGTTTTGTCAATAGTAGGTTGAGAACTTTATTTCAATCTAAGTAACCTAATTCCACAGTAATCAAATTACTTTCTATTTCTCTTCCCCTACAAATACACTTTGAAAAAAACCACTTCACATTTACACACCTTAGAAATATGATATTCTTCTAAATACATAGCAATACCATTGTCTGTAAGTGCATAGGTAATTAATTCAGTCCAGCCTGATTATTTTGGATATGCAGAGAAACAGTGAATGACAGCGTACACTACCAGCTCATTGGCAACTTACAGGTATGCTGCAATGCACTGGAAAGCATCTCAGGATAACAAGGTATAAATAATAATAAGCCTGCTTACAACTCACTCTGATAACTAGCTAAGCAGCATTTTTTATTTCTTTCAGAAGCAAATTCTTTTCAACACACTGCTTTTCCTTCTGAAAGTTTGTGGCAGCACTAAAAAAGGAAGAAGCACCTAAGGTTTTAATGGCTGACCACCCAGTAACAAGGTACAAGGAGGATTTTTTCATTCACCTACAATCTGCTTTTTCAAGGACAGTTATGCGCCAAGGAAACAAAAAAAACCCAGAGACTTTTGGAAACAAAGTTACTTAAAACTCAGCATCAATACCAGGGAAAGCTTGCTTGGCTAAAAAGGAACAAGAGATTGAAAGCCTTAAAACTAACTTATGTTACACAACACTTGCATTTGAACAATTTGACAGCTTCATGACTGTTCCAAAACACAAAGCAACTCAGTTGTGTTGGTTGCTTTTTCCTAGGTCTCCAGCTGAAGCAAAATGTGCTCAAATAACACAAATACAGAGCACCACTGAGCTCCCCACCACTCATCAAGGGGTCACAGTAGGAGGCATCCCATGCCATCCCAGCTTGTGTGATGCTCTCAGAGGGAGCCTCACATCAAGCCAGGAGTGTATCAAATTATCAAGACACATTGCCTGGTTAAGGCTCTCACAACTAAGAATTCACTTCCACCAGCAAGCAAGCTTAGCATCAAGTTTCAGCATGACTAATTAATACACATATGATTTTTCTCTTTCTTCCAAGTGTACAGGTAAAGCAGTTCAAGAGCTATTGTGACCTTTACATATGCAAGTATACAATATTATACATGTAGGAAGAAAAGATTAAGACTACTGTTATCTCAAAGCACACATTTAAGTATTAACTTCAGAGTCAGAAGTATTGAAAACCTGAAGAAATAGATGAGATAGAAATGTGACCAAAACACACCAAATCAGAGACCAAAAATGACACAACAAGCAACTACTACAAAAGTATTTAGCAGTACAGAAACTTTATGCCCAAGAAAGGCTAGAAGCTGAAAACAGACATGAACTGAAGTGCATATTTTTTAACAGAACATATCACTAGGAACTGGAAAAACTGCATTTTGAGATCACGACAAATGTCTAAAAGGTACACTTTCATTTCAGTAAATCACAAAACTCGGCAAGCTGTATTGCACATCTATCTCCCATTATATTATCTCAGCAGAGCCTTTTCATTTTCAGAAGTATCAGCCCTGTCAGTAAATTTAGACATCTGACCAGGAAATACAAAAGTGCAGTATCAACTTTTGAATTCAATCTTAGTTTTTTATAATTTATAAGGTCAAGAGTCTCACAAGTGCTCATGAGAATCTGTGAGCAACCATTGTTGAAAAACAATAGCTTAAAATGAAATCTAAAAGTCAGAATGACAAAAATTACAAGCTTTAAAGCTATTTTTTAACTGATAAACAGCTTAAAAAAATATCAAAACACTGAGCTTGAATTTCAAACTAAGACAGATGGTCCAAATCCATCATGGTTTTCACTTTGTTTCTTAGAAACTTCAGTTACGCTTTAGCAAAATCATGAAATGTCTAAGACAAACATTTATTAGAGACTTTCCCCTTCATTGCTCGAGGCAGAGCACTATCAGTCAAGTACAGAGGTATTTAAAAACTGTTCTGATCATCAGTTACATAAGAACTGCAGCATCTTGTGCAACTCCTTACTTCTCCCACTCACACTTTCAGCAGCTTAGACTATTTTCTATCATCCCCACAGAACTAATCAATACAGTTCCCAAGTTCTATAGAACCAACTGTATTTCATGCTTTCACACAATTGTTTCCCAAGTTACAAACACAGCTGAATGCACTGGCATCACAAGTGTTTTAGTCAATTTATATCTGACAATAAACTTTATAAAAATTATTTTGCCTTTAAGGATTTTCAAATGTATGTAGACACACCATGATCATGCACAATGCATGTAATGCACTATAGTACTAGGGAATGAATATGCTTTCAGCTTTGGTAGATTAGTAAATTCTTTCCTATTACTTGATAGGAAGCAAAATGTCTTTAAATGGAAGTTTTCCCAGATGAAGTTACTCTGCATATCACCTAATTAATATTTAGCACAAACACGCTTTGAAACTTTGACCTATCAGAACACAACAAAGGGGGTGGGGGAGAGCAAGAAGGGCAGCCCAATTCTACTACATTTGTAGTTGAGAGAACATTTGTAGCAGTCAGATAAATCTGACTTCTCACAGGATATGCCACAAGAGCACCATAACTCTGTGGCCAGACTGAAAAATACAGCACCTCTAAACTCCATCACAGTCATCTAAGCGACTGAACCTGCATGATATAAATAACTTTGAAATTGTATTTATTTACTATAGCTGTTTTAGAACTGAAATTGATTCCTTGAAGTGGAAGCACCTCAGTGTCAGAGAAACTTCTGTGCTTTTGGCCTGAACGAGTAAGAGCTGAAGAATATACTGGAATTCTGTACAGGCTTAATATCTGATGAGTTTCACGCACAACGAAAGTTGCTAACTCAATTGTCTTGCTGTCCATAAAGATTTCAATACGTTCCCTTGATGCTGTTGGGTTATTCAATATATAACACAGTTTTGCAGTGGTAGCAATTCTGTCTTAGTAAGAGAAGATCAGATATTTGTACAGCAGATGTATTTCAAGATCACTTTCAGAAGTCACAGAAGAAAGTTCAATGAGAGCTACATCAACCAGTTTGAGTTTTAGACAAGATGTGATCTGAAATATGTTAAGATTTCAAGCCATAAAAGAAATTTAAAAAAAAATCAGAAATCTCCCTTGATGCCTGATTAATGACAAAGATAGCATCAGTCACAAAGAAGAATCTTATGAAAGCCCCATTCCAAAAATTACACTGTCTCCAAGAAAAATACCCAGTGTTGTTCTGAAAGGGCTGAAGGACAGCAGGATGATTCTTGCTATTAGAGCTAGTCCACACACACCTGCAGTATGGACAAGCATCCTGTGTCACAATGCTGTAATCTTTTAGCTCTCCCTGCAGTACCCAAGATGGGAGGAGTTGTGCTCTGCCTTTCCTTCACACTAGGCAGTTGGGAATACTACCTCACTCACAGACAGTTTTCAGAAAGAACACAGGTAAATTAATCACCTGCTAAAGATAACTTGGGAGGTCCCCTTACTACAACCAAAAGAAGAGAACTCTACGTCTTAAGGGGAAAACAACTGCTATCAGAAATGCAGGTGATAACACGTTTTAGAAGCCCAAAGTGTGGTCCCAAGAACTATAAAGATCTACTTCCTCTGTATATATAACAATATACACACCCAGGGTGAGTAAAAACATCACATCTCTTCAACTAAGGGATGAGGGAAAGAAACAAGTTTGACATATGCTTAAGGAATCTTGACTGAGCCCATGACAGTAACTGTACTATGAAAACACCAACTCTCAACACCACCACTGATTCTCCCAAATTACAACTCCCATGGATTTTGCTGTAGTTCCAGCTGCATAAAAGCAACGTTTATAAACTGGTATTTGGCCAAAATAGCCTATCAGAGAGTACCTCACCTACAATAAACTTGTATTTTACTTTGTAATTGGAACACCAGCCAGCAGAGGGGGCACAAGTTAATAAAATCTATCCTCATATGAGGTGATTTGAATAACAAGATAAACCTGAGACATGTTCTGCTTGCATACTACCTGAAAATGCACAGGAACAAGTTAATACCTCCTTTTTAAAACTATATATCTGAAAATCCTAGGTGTACTTGTACAAGGACAAATAAGAAGTAATCCATCACCAAACTCTAATCTCTTAGTGTATGTTTAATCCAACAGTTGGTTCATGGCCTCTAGACACCATGGAAGCACATACTATCATTCCACTTCTCCCTTTTTTTTTTTGCTACAGACTGCCCATCTTTGGAAGGCTCAGCCACAAACATTAAACTGTCTTACAGACACATTCCCTTTGTTTTTGAAGCTAACCTCTCTCTCCCCCCTCACCCTCCCCAGTATTCTATCTCAAATTATTTTGTCTTTTGGAGAAGACCTTAAAAACAGAGTTTTAAGAAGGCCCACCAGAATTTATCAAGGACAAAACCCATGCTTCCATTAACTCACGATCTTTCCCCCTCCCCATAAAATGGAAAATGCTGTTCAAGCAGTAATGATTTCTCCTGCACTCATTCACACACTGAAAGTCAACATAATGGCAACAATTTTACAGTAAGGATGGCTACCAAAAAAAATATTTCCTCCGTGAGGCGAGATTACAAAACCTAAATTCTCCTCTATAGACTACAGCAAGGTTATTGCAGGCAAATTAATTTCCCATGTTCTAGACAATTCTTTATTTAACTACATAACAAATACCTAAGAGTTACTACAATGCCCAAGACATGGGCTAGGCACAGTTTCTTATTTGGAAGACCTATGTAGGATTACAAGGCAGTTACATGGTTTTTGCTTCATTCCTTACTGTCACTGCAGAATAGCAGTAGATGAAATAATTTTTGCACACAAAGTGTTTGTACACACATTGGTTTGATGGTATGGAACTGTCTGTATTTCAGGCAGCCTGGAACAAATTAAGTTGTAGACTTAAAAAAAAATAAAGAAAAAGCATTTAGCAAAAGGCTTTCAAAGCAGCACCCAATTGTAACAGCAGACTTTTCCTAAAGCTGACCCAGAGATCAAACTCCTCAGTGCATCAGTTACAGAACTAAGGGAGAATCTTGAAACAACCATTGTGTCTATAACATAGGCTACCTAAGTTCCATTTAAGAAAAGGAAATTTAAGATATTGAGGAAAATAAATGGGATGGAAGCAAGTAATTTTCTCCTTGGTATTTTGGACCTAAGTATTCTCTCCAAATTTTTTTTTTCAAATAGCCATTTATGACTTCAATTAACTACTGAACCTCCAAACACATATAGCTATGTCCAGTCAAAGCTGTACAGCAAAAATCAAAGATCCAGTCAGATATCACTTCTATAATTAGAAATGCTAGAGACAAAACAGCTATCTGAATTGCACAAGAGACATCAAACCCATTTTCAAAAACAAAGTCACAGAAATACATCTAAGCATATCAGCTGCTTCCTTTGCTAAAGCTTGCAAGTTTGTGTTCTATAGGCAATGATTTCATTGCACATCCATCCTGAAACATACCACAGGAAAATTCACTGTGCTTAGTATCATTTTTATAGATGCTTATAACTTTACACATTCTGGGTTTCCAAGTCTGGCACTGAATGTACTGCTTAAAGACTACTTAATTGCGCAACGTCAGTCATTTTGGAATTCTCTCAAAAAGTTTGTGGCAAGAACAAAACCAAAACTAACAGCAAGAAAACCAAAAAGGCAACTCAAAGCAGCCTGAAAATGAGTTTCAATGCAAGAATGGATCATTTTGGAATACAAAATCTCCATATTGAATAGCACACATGTGACAACAGAAGGCATGTGTCAAGGAAGTAGTTTAAAGGAATGACGAACACATAGATTTACTAAGACAACAAACTTAAAACCTCAAGATACTTTCATGTCTTCATGTGCCTAAATCAGAGACGTCCCAACATTAGTAAGTCAGTTTCAAAAATCACAGGTTAGTATATAGGCTTGTCCTGTTTCTTTCATTTAAGAACAAATTTAATTGAGTTTTAAATATCACATTATGTAAGTGATAACTTCTTGATTAACTTGTAAGTGCTCCAGTTTAGGTGAGGTCCTTGGTAAGTTTCAAAAACAATTCAGTCCTTCAATCTTTCACAATTATGTGACAGTTAAAAAAAAAAAGGCAAAACATGCACAGAACAGGGATTTTATATATAATGAATTTTAGCAAGTAACTAAACAGTGACAAACTACATTGACATGAATAACAAAAGGCCACTAATATTTGAAACATTTAAGTACTGATGTGAGAGATATATTATAATCCCAGAAAGGGAAGAACTTAAATGATCTAAGCAGCAAAAACAACTGTGATCACAACTTGTATCTTATTTTTATGTTAATGGAAATTATAAGTTATAGAAAAAGATGCACCTTAATCAGTTAGTTACTGATTAATAAATGAATCCCTATTGGAATCATCTGAAATTGGATAATCAGCCAGTAAGTTACAGGAGTTAACAAAATTATTTGAGTGAACATAGTAAATGCGAGCTGCTAAAAAGAGGTTATATTTGAGCCTTTATAAACTTTTTCTAAGAAAAATAAAATAACAATTCATACCAAACATAACTTTAAAGTCAGGTCCAAAGACTCTGAGTTTAAGATATTTCTGAATGTTTTATTCCAAAAATAACTGACCTTGCCAAGCCCTGGATCAAGTCCCTAATTACAGCAGCCTTTCTGCTTCACAGCAATGACTTTACATAGCTGGTTCTGGCTCAGTCAGTGCAATTCACAGTGCTAAGCCAGGCCTCTGTTCTCCACATGCTGGAGAAGGGTAACAAGTCCTACAGTTGTCAGCACACTAAGTAGAGGAAAAAAAACCTAACCAAAACACACACTACCAAGAAGAAAAGACAGGCTCATATACAAAAGTCTCCCCACATTTTAGGGGGTT
Organism: Aleadryas rufinucha; assembly: GCA_013397815.1. Lineage (NCBI taxonomy): Eukaryota > Metazoa > Chordata > Aves > Passeriformes > Aleadryas > Aleadryas rufinucha. The sequence goes on from VZTH01005523.1 coordinate 179,872, forward strand.
AATAATCCAGAGTACTGACAAGCTGACTAAAGTAGCTTACTGAGCTATGAACACAGGGCAATTCCTCAAAATAACTTCCCCAAGACTCCCCCACAATTCCCTCCTGGAGTTCATCACCACAACAGCAAGAACAGCTTAGCTGTTTTAAACCAATTTTGAACCACTACAGGTCACAGGCCATTTTATTAATCTCACTGATCAATCACTGATTCATTTTACTACATGAAGTCACACAACTTGAAGCAAGGTTGGCCCAACTATGAACACAAGAGAGGCCACAAGCTCCAGAGCAGAGCAGGGATCTATGCTGAGTATGCCTTACATACAGATGCATACAATCAAGTTGGGATTCCGGGATTCAAAGCTGGGAGGGCAGAATCATTGCAAGCGATGGCCACTTTTCACTCATTCTGTACAATGAGCATCAAAAAACACTATCAGTGCCCTATATGAATTCAGTGACATATTCTGTATTTGCTCAATGTAGCTTGACAAAATGCAGTGTATTCAGATAATTTATGAATGAACATGTTATGGCACTGCCCTTTCAAAATCAAATTTGTTTAAATACTGAGCACTTCAAGATTCAAAGTGGTCAAATGCAAATTCAGAACATGAAGTGTCTTCTTTCTGCTGCTGGAACAGATTACTGAGATTGTTTTCATTGGAAAAAATAAAGTACTTCACATAAGGTTGTTTCAAATTCTTTAAAAATATACTGGAATGGAACTAGACAAGTGATTTTAAAAACATTAAGACTTTTGCTGAACTTTGTTGTGCTGGGAGGGCTGAAAGGCAAGTAGTTCCACCTCATAATGTGAATAAACCACTTCAACAGTGTCTGCTGTAGCTTTCACTAGAGGGTATTCTAAAACGAAGCTAACTAAAAATTTCAAAAGATGGCACATTTAAAGGTTATCGCCTAAAAGGTATAACTTCAAACCAATATGCTTAATTTCATCACATCTGACATTAGCAGGCATATCGGTTTATGTTAAATCCATTGCTATTCCAGAGAACAAGACTGTGAAAAAGCCTCTCCTATTTCTGCCATTATTATGCGTTTTGTTGTGAAGCTGTTTACTACTGCCTGAAATTCTCCCATTTGGTTTTCTTGGGGAAGGGGGGGAAAAAAGAGACCAGGAGAGCTACTCTAGAAGTGCAAACTTCTGCCTCCACCAACATGAGAAGCAAACTGCATGTGCAACTGTGCCAGCATGACAAGGCAGGAAATGCTAACCTAAACTTTGGTTCCAAATTTGGAGGCACATGAAGCACAGGCCATTTCAGTGCAGTGTGTTATGATCCCATAATGCCAAGACAAAAACCATACTCAAAGGATTTTGACTTCTGAGAGCAACAAAATCCAGTAACAATCCTCAAAAGCCTCTTGGGAAAATAAAACTGCTCAAAAATTTAAAGAAAACAGAACATATCACCGCAAAAGCATAATGTAGTCTATGACAGGGAACAGTATTTCACATGCGTGATTGTTGTGGTTTTTACAAGCTCAGGAGATCCTATAAAAGCATATAAGCAAGTAGTCAGCCTAGAATGTGTGACTTAAAGCTGTCTTGTGCCTACAAGTATGATTAGACATTATCTCCTAGGTATGCTATTTACCTGTATTTGGAATACTAGAGTATTTAAGCCATTATGGCAAAGCACACTGAACTCCACAGACCAATGCCAAGTTTTACTGTGGGAACATATCAGCAATTCTGCTACTGTAGCTATAAATGGGTCTAAACATATATTCAGAGAGAACTAGAAAGTAGCAGTTAACCTAAGATTGTACTGTTTGATGGTCATATATGGCATGAATAAAACACTTGGAAAAAAGTTATTTAAAAACAATGCCATCATATGCAGGATACCTTCCAACTTACAGGTCAGAAATAGGTCATTCTAGCTCTGAGCGTATTTTTAAGTTCCCAAAATATTCTTTATCAGTTGAATTCCATTTGGATTTTAGTTTTTCCTCAAAATTTCTTATTCTTCTGTTCATATGTGAAACACTGCAGAATAAAAGGCCTTCACCAAGACAGCATACAGCCTGGTAGGTCACCCAAACAGTGTTTCTTGTACTAATCTAAATCCAGGCAGCATGTTATTCATCACTGTGAATGAAAAAAACCTAGTCTAAGTCCACTTGTATTAGACAAATTATAGCTGACTTTCTTGTTTCAAAACAAGAAAGTTAGCATGCTTTTGTTACATCAGATTTGTTTAAAAGTCAAACTCATCTCTAAGTCAGTTTTACCATAGCAGTAATAATTACAATGCTGAAAAATATGTGCAAGATAATCCAGTGAAATTAGAAAAACTCATAAAAAGTTTATAATACTGAAAAGTGCTCTTTCTATATGCAGGATTAAAGCAATTTCACCCCAAAAAAAATTGTAAAAATATTTTGAAGTATCAACTCAACCACTTTGAAATCCACGCAGTTAAGTGTATTTTATCCTCTCCAACCTTATTCTACGCAATACTGCTGAAAAAACAGTAAGACCATCATTTCACAAATAAGCAACATGAAACACATGGGGTGTCAATAAATCAGTTTCAGCAATTTCAAACATCCATCAGATTCCAGTTTTGGCGGTGCTATGTTGGTCCTTTGTATGTGAGTATCAAAACACCATTGATACATATTTTACCTACCTCAGATTCAGTGCTTAGTCTTAGAAACCTCACTACAAACTGGAAATAACTGAAGTTGGTGGTTCATGTCAACCATTTGTTTACATTTTTACTCTGTTGTAACAGCAGCTACATTTTCAATGTTTTCTGTTTCCACAGAAACAAATCTCAGTACTTAACCCCTGTATAAACTACAACAAGCTGCACATTTGCTACACTCAAAACTATTTGGTTAAATTGTGACTACTCATGTCCTGCTGAACAAGCCATAGCTACAAGACCTAAGACTGTATTTCAAGAGGACAAGAAACCTGCCAGTAAAAGGCTTGGTATTTCAAACTACCTGAAACAATGGAGAAGCTGAACTGGAGAAAATTAGAAGTTAATTATCTAAGTGTAAACTGGGCTAATGAAGTATGTTTTGTGTGATGTGACAGTAAACTCTTACTGAACTTGGTGTGTTTAAACTGCTTTCTTCCTGGAGACATCCAAATCCTGTATTTTTTCCTAAGCTCTCCATAAAAATGCAGAAGGTGAAAAGGATTGCTATTTTTAGTGAACACTAAAAGCTGACACCCTATTTGAAGGTTTATTCTTCTGCTATCATAATCATCACAAAGCATACTAAGGGGGGGGGGGGAACTATTATTGGATCCAAGCAGTATAATACTGAATTTATCAATTTAAAAGTGCTGCAAAAATTAAAGGAACAGTCATCTTAAAATGTGTACATTCCAAAACCATTTTTTCTTGGCAAAAGCCTTCAAAATAATTGGATCTAGCAACTCCTCAGTAAGAAAGCATTTATAAAGCCATACCATAGCATTTACATCAGAAATAGCTTATGAAGAAATCTTCCAGGCCCTTGATAACCTAAGTGCGTTGACAGTGTCCTTTAAGATCTAAATGTGAGATCCTGGGATCAACTGATCACATGGTAACTCAATCTTTATGAGTAACTAAGTCAGTACTTATTTGCTTAAAGAGCAGTATGATAAACACTCATAATAAAAATCCAAACATTAAAGTTGCAATAAAATATGAGATTTTGTTGGAGCTTTTCCCCAACTCCAGAATGACCATTCAGCCATCATTCTTGTTCAGAAGGTCAGCTGATGGAGAACTCTAGTCAACTTTGAAAGAAATCAAGTATAGTGAGTCACTCTGCCATTTAAACAAACAGCTCATACTCAGCAGGGGTACAGGATATCAGGCTGGTGGAGACATAACCAGACAATCCCATCAGGCTTGTATCATGTCTTGTCATTTGCATGTGTGAGAAAAGTCTGGTTTAGAAGCCATTTTTGTGTAACAAGTGGATGTCAGCAAGTATCTTAGAAGCTTGTCAATACACCAAAATACAAGCATGACAGTCAAAAGATTTTTAACCAGAGAAATTTCCCACAAAAGATAAATAACAGTTTGGATTTTATTACATAATACCAGACCTAAGATGGTCTAAATGTTGCTTTTTTGTAAAACTATATTCTTACTCTGACATACTCAGTCTTCAAATATCTGCCTGCTAAATTTCAGTTAACTACTATTTTATGGTCTTAATATTTGCAGCTGCTTTAGAAAAAAGTTAATCGGCAATTTATGTTCTGAGTGAAAACTACTTCAAATGCAACTGAGCATTCTGACCACTTTTATTTTCCTGATTTTTTAAGTTTCTCATGCCATGTACGGTTAAATGCCCATTTGTCTGGACTATATTTTAGGTGGTAGACAAGAACAGGACAATGACAGGATAACAAGACATGGTTTTAAAGATCAGTGTGAAGTTGAGGACAATTAGCTGCCCTAGATCTCATCCTGCAAATGCCGAAGGATCAGATAAGTGTTGTGGAATTTGATTTCTTTTTAAAATTGCTATTTTGATTAGAATAGCTAAAATGGGAACCTTTGACTTCAGCAGCAGATGACCTGCCACTTGCAATACATCCATCTATTTTTGCAGATGCTAAAAAGGGTTAGAATTTCTATTTAGTCACCTGACTGCGCATGCGAATACCTCTTCAACAGCCAGCTCCACATGTGGAATGGAGCAAAAACATGCACAAATGAGGGTGGGTTCAAGCCCAGAGACTTACAACCAAAACAGATCAGACAAAAAGTCATTGCTTCACAGACAAAAGAGCAGCTATTGCAGCAATGAAGACTACTAGTGAGTCAAAACAGTAATGACAACTCAACTGCCCACTTGAGTAGTTGAGCACAGCTGGTTCACTTAGAGCAAATTATTTGACATGGGTTTAATTAGAATAATTATCAGTAGCAATGGGAAAGAGCAAATATTTTGTGTATACCTACAGGGTTAAGTGTTCAAGAAAGATTCATATAGCTCCTGTAGTTAAACAAAAACACCAGAAAAATGGGAAAAATATACACAGATGTATGAGGACAGCAGATGGTAATAGAAAAAAATCCCCATGTGTGGAACGAGCACTTTTTAAAAGTTTCATCACTGAACAGGCACTTTAAAAATGTTTAGGCTCACTTGATCATCTCATGGCAAAGCCATACAATGCAGCATGACAAACTTCCTTCACCAACAGGGCACATTATCACAAACTCAGACTGGAAAGAGTTGGGGGGAAGAAGGGGGACTTATGTTCACAACCATATTCCCATGTTAAATACCAAGAGTGGTACTAAGCACTAATCCTCAGATAGTGGACAAAGCATTACATGAGAACAACAAAAAAAGGGGAGATTCAAGTGAGCATGTGCCATGTGAAAAGTACATGATATACTTTGCCCAACACTAGTAGCATCCTTCAAGTAAAACAAATCCAGGCTTTGATCCAGCACCAGAAAGAACTCTGTTTGAGTCCTAATGCACACATTTAACCTACAACTTCTGTATTTTAGCAGCTCATACTAATGAGCACAAGAATGCTGGCCAACACAAAAAAAGAAGTCCTGTTTTAAAGGGATAGTTGCAATAGAGATTAAAAAAGCACAGCTTCTCAAGGCTCTGATACAACAGGCAGATTTATAAAAATACACATATGCAGAGAAATGTTGTGGTAAACTCACTGGAAAGAAAGTGTTTTGAAAAAGTTGTGCTCCTTCCAGTACTTTTGGACATGCAGTGTTGTTAGAAAAATGGCTCATCTCCCAAACTGTTCAGCACTGTATAGAGAAAGCAAAGTTTTCAAAACCCTATCAGGCTCACCAGCTAAGGTACTGAACATAGACTTGACAAAAAAAAAAAATTGAATTGAGAAGGTCAACTTGGAGGCTACATCACAGCTTAAAAACTGAGGAATGACTGAAATGAAAAAAAAAACAAAAAAAGTAAGTTGGGTACAAAAGTATGGTCACTGACTGTATTTCAACAAGCTAGCTGAGCTCTGCTTACTTTTGAAGAAGCCCCCATATCGAATATTCCATGAAGATGCCACTTTTGGACAACTAGCTAATTGCTGTCTCTAGGAAGTCTGTGTTTTAAGATTTTTCCACCTAGTAACAGTCAACCTACCTGCCCATAGTTGTCTATGCCAGTTACTAATCTATTTAAGTTTAATAAATCAAAAGCTGTCCTTAGGGACTGGCCAAGAGTCGTAAGTCCTTCAGCTTGAAGGTTTTTCAGTTCATTCATAAACGTTGCATGGTTTTCCTTCCAGCCAGCCTGCAAAGAGAAACGTGAGAAGACTTATTCTGCAGATACGAGTTTTGCTTTCCTGTCAGTCTACAAAGAGCTTTCCCTGCTGCATGCAGCTCACTACAAATGCTAACAAAACACCTCAGAAGTTAGTAGTATTTGATGTTGCTCCAAAAAGCCTGAAATTATGCACTTCTCTTAAACCATAGAACTCCCCATTTATCAAACGAGCATTTTTGCTTTGTTCCACAGGACAAATTTCTTTGAGGACACCGGTGCCCAAACCTCAGAACTATTTACACCACCCTCCCAGAGCCCTTCCCAGATGGAAGCCAAGTGCGCTGTGAAGCGACCTCCAACAGGTTCACCGTCCTGTGTCATGTGGACCCACCGCCCCTTTCCCCAAGCGGTGCGTCCCCCCCCCGCCGCGGCGGGGCCAGGGAAGTGCCGTCCCCTTCCGAGTCCGGGGCTCTCCGGGCTGAAGTCGGTCCTTCCCCCGGCTCGCCCCTTCCAAGCCGAACTCTCCTTGGAGTTGCTGTCACTTCTCCCAACTTGAATAAATATCCCCCACAGTTCATTGCTGCTCGCACACACCGCACAGGGGAAAAGCGTCGGCCATGTTGATGTCAGCGCCGCCGCCGGAGCCCGAGTGTGCCGCGCTCCCCCGGACCGCCAGCAGCCGGGGCGAGGCGGGCGGGGGGTGGACGGGCCGGAAGGAGGCCGGGGAGGAGGGGTGGTGAGCGGGGGTTACCTTGATAGCGTAGGGAGGCTCCTCGAAAGTGACCAGCATGTACCTGTCTCCCCTGCTGGCCG
>VZTH01005523.1:192917-206888 GCA_013397815.1 Aleadryas rufinucha
TTCCTTCCTTCCCTCCTTCCCTCCTTCCCTCCTTCCTCCCTCTCTTCCTTTCTTCCTTCCTCTCTTCCTTCTCTCCCCTCATTTTCCATGCTTGAGATGCTGGTGGCAGCAGCAGACTCCTTTAGATGCTGGTGGAACCCATTTGATTACTGATACCACCAGAGTGCCCAGGAAAACATCAGTACAGACTTCTCAGTTTCCCACCAGTCCCCCAGGTCATGAATACAGAAGGAGTCTTCTGCATTCACTAAAACAACAGGTTTGAGGAGACTTTTGCTTGTTATGCCAGGGGAGAAAAAAATCTTCTCTTGCCAGAATGGCCAGAGATAATAGTTAGGTCCATTGAAAGTTTGAGAAAGATCATTTGTAGCAATCTGCCCTGGTTTTGGGGGGTTAATGCGTCCTCCACACAAATACCTGTAAAAATGTTGCCATGCAGGCTTTCCTATGACAGGAACAGAACTACGACACTCTTCCTCCACAACACCACTTTTAAATGATCTTTGGGGGGGTTGTTACAGCCCTCCCAGGGAAGCCTCCCCAGAGCATCGATGCCTTGCCTGTACCCGCTGACCTGAGCAATCCCCTGTCACTGTTCCAGTGATTGCTTTTGTTCATTCCTTGAAGCATTCCTTCTTGCCTTCACTACCAAGTTTCATTAGCCCTGGAAATCATATCCTTCCTGAAGCGCTGGACCCTCCCGCACGTTTCATAGCATAGCAACGTAACTCCATTACCATGGATCCCAGGCACAAGTGTGCAGAATTTATCTAACTGATCAAGCAGCTAAGGGACACCAATTTCAGCTATAGTCAGCTTGGATTATAAAGCACTCACAGCTAAAAGGTAGCCTACAAGCACTTCCCAGGGAGGCAAAGCAATGAGATGGGGGGTTTTTTGTTTGTGGTTTGTTCTGTTTGGGTTTTTTTAATGGCAAATGTAATGTGAATAATCTTGGTAAACAGACAGAATTATTCATTCTTCCATAAGCTGCTTCCCACTGAGGTATCACACCTGCATGTGGTATTTGAGAGCTGGGAGTTCTTTCTTTAAAATATTGCCACACTGTAGAGGTTTATTGTCCAACTTTTACTCTGAATGTGATTATTATGCATTGTCATCTTTTGCCCAAAATCAAAATACACTCTAAAATAAAGATGCACTCAGTTGCTCCCTGCAAAGCAGCTGACTGATGACTGATGTTGAATGGAATATGGACCAGTTGATCTTTTTCCACTTAGCAGTTAATGAAAACTTAATCAAATCTCAACTAGTAGCTAATCGGAAATCTCTACAAAAGCCATCTATAAAGCACAGACATAGGTCTTCCAGAATACAATTAACCTGATAAAGCCTCTCATCCAGAGAAGAAATCTGTCATCTGCATCCCATGCCTTCAAGGACCTATGTCAAGGTATTTGGGACTGTTTGCTGAGCATGTTATTCAAAAGATGCAATTAAAATGAAGTGAGAGGATTTTTTTCTTTTCTACTTTTACACACCCATTGAAGCCCTGATATAAGGCCTATTTGTCATAGAAAACTTAAATGGGTGCCACAGTGGGCAAATCTGTCTTGCACCAATTTGCAGAGAAATAGTGTCTTGTTTTATAAATATTTCAAATGAGAAGGAAGGACATTTAAAACACAGCTTTGGAAAATGCAAAAGGATTTTGANCCGCTGACCTGAGCAATCCCCTGTCACTGTTCCAGTGATTGCTTTTGTTCATTCCTTGAAGCATTCCTTCTTGCCTTCACTACCAAGTTTCATTAGCCCTGGAAATCATATCCTTCCTGAAGCGCTGGACCCTCCCGCACGTTTCATAGCATAGCAACGTAACTCCATTACCATGGATCCCAGGCACAAGTGTGCAGAATTTATCTAACTGATCAAGCAGCTAAGGGACACCAATTTCAGCTATAGTCAGCTTGGATTATAAAGCACTCACAGCTAAAAGGTAGCCTACAAGCACTTCCCAGGGAGGCAAAGCAATGAGATGGGGGGTTTTTTGTTTGTGGTTTGTTCTGTTTGGGTTTTTTTAATGGCAAATGTAATGTGAATAATCTTGGTAAACAGACAGAATTATTCATTCTTCCATAAGCTGCTTCCCACTGAGGTATCACACCTGCATGTGGTATTTGAGAGCTGGGAGTTCTTTCTTTAGAATATTGCCACACTGTAGAGGTTTATTGTCCAACTTTTACTCTGAATGTGATTATTATGCATTGTCATCTTTTGCCCAAAATCAAAATACACTCTAAAATAAAGATGCACTCAGTTGCTCCCTGCAAAGCAGCTGACTGATGACTGATGTTGAATGGAATATGGACCAGTTGATCTTTTTCCACTTAGCAGTTAATGAAAACTTAATCAAATCTCAACTAGTAGCTAATCGGAAATCTCTACAAAAGCCATCTATAAAGCACAGACATAGGTCTTCCAGAATACAATTAACCTGATAAAGCCTCTCATCCAGAGAAGAAATCTGTCATCTGTATCCCATGCCTTCAAGGACCTATGTCAAGGTATTTGGGACTGTTTGCTGAGCATGTTATTCAAAAGATGCAATTAAAATGAAGTGAGAGGATTTTTTTCTTTTCTACTTTTACACACCCATTGAAGCCCTGATATAAGGCCTATTTGTCATAGAAAACTTAAATGGGTGCCACAGTGGGCAAATCTGTCTTGCACCAATTTGCAGAGAAATAGTGTCTTGTTTTATAAATATTTCAAATGAGAAGGAAGGACATTTAAAACACAGCTTTGGAAAATGCAAAAGGATTTTGAGGACTTACTGAGTTAGAGACTATAAAAACATTTCTCATTAGGAAAATTTTAAAATTTACTTGAAACCAGCTTATAGCAAGCCCTGAATTAGAAGTGTAACCTTTTTTCATAACAACAGCCTTCACCAAGCAGTGCTATTTTTGTCAGCGATGAGTTCTTTTGTTGCTGGAGATGGCTTTCAATTTCATGATGTTGCAATCAGAAAGCCTTGAACATTTCAGTATCAGTTCTAATATTTTCCTGTTGGTAAGCCATTTTTAAGGCAACATACCATTTATGGTTATTTTCCAAACATGGGGCCAAAATAAAAAGTCCAAGAAAGCCCATCCCATAATTCACGTTGACAATAAGTGTATGCTTCTCCAGGTTTGGCAGAGTGTGTGTGTGTACACCAGTCGTGTGATAAGTGTAATGTTTTCTCTGAGTTTTTCCTGGTCTTTTCCTCTTTTAAGATGTTTCTATTTTCTGTTAGTCTGTTTTCCTAGGAACTTGACACTGACATATGCATTTCTGTTTGGTGGTTTGTGTGAGTTGTGAATAAAGCTAGCAGTGATTTATATAACTGGGGTCTGGAAGGATGATGAAGCTTAACAATGGAGACAAAAACCAGGCTTTTAACTATTATATCCATTCCAGTACCTCTCAGGGTATTGCAGGTTGGTTTTTTTAAATTTTATTTTTGTTGATCAATTCTTATTTTTCTTCATGTCTTCCATTTTAGGTCCTCTTTATCTTCTCTTTCAGAAGAAGTTACAATATGTTTTTCTTGACATTTCTACTTAGATATGGCTTATCTACTTAGATACGGCTCTCCTCAGCTGGCTGAGGGAAAAAACGCCAAAACTACTAATTTGCCCTGACAAGTGTTTTCACTCTTTGTGTTTTCGATGATTGGTTGTGCTGTGTACTGGACTTCTGCAGCAGCTAATTAGTAACTCCTGATGCCAGAGTAACTCCTGATTCCAAAGGTTGACAGATATCATTTGAGCTCTCATTTCAGAGGTAAATGACAGCCCTTTAACCCAATTATAGTCCTGTGCAGCATAATTGGACTCATTTGTGATCCTTTACCAACTGGCTACTACAGTTAATTTATGGGAAATGGGACAGTATTCCTTTTTCAAGGGGAATTAGAGTCTATTATGCTTTAATTTATACATTGTTTAGAATGCTCCAGACTGTTTCTACCTTAGCACCAATTTTTCAATTTCTGCATCTGCACATTATTTCCTAATTCTCTGTTATTATGCTGAAATCTATTACTTTTGTGTTAACATGCTTTACAGGAGTTTTCACTGAGACATTTGGAGTTTTTACTTTTGTCACGGTGTCCCTCTAATTAATACAGCTAATTTTGCTATAATGTCAATTTCTTTGTGGAGTATATAACTGCAATTGTGACCGTCTAAATATGTTCCTTATTGCACTGGTAGCAATGCAGCAGATCACTGCCACTAGCATCAAACTTTCCTGTAATTCTTACACTAGCAAAATCCTTCCCAACTGGCAATAAGAAGGTCTTACACAGCTCTTTCTCTGCTTGAATTCTCTGTTTTCTGGATTGTGAAATTATCCTCTGCATAATTCAAGAACCGCTTCATGATCTATGTTTGGCAGAATTTGTTACCCAACAGATGTCTGGACAGTTAATGACCTCTATAAGTACAGCCCTGTGATTTCTTGCTACTGATGGTCCAAGAATTTTTAATCTATTCTGCTACAAGTCAGCACTTGAGCAGCATGTCACTTCTTATTATAAAACAAAAGCATAAAATGTGTATAAATTTTCTTTCCAGAATTGTTATGCCTAGTCAGAAGTTTTATTTTTCCCTCATTTTCTTCTTAATCTTTGTTCATGTCTGTGTACTTACAATGCACACGTGCATAGCTCCATATTCTTCCTTGGCTAAAACCAAAGGACATGAATTAAAACCCCTGAAATTAATCAAAATATAGTTTCAGAGAAAAAGTACTGCCATAAATACAAGTCAGAACTCACACTGCACGCCTTCAAATTGGGGAAAGGGTAGATGCCTAAAAATGGTCTATGGTAGCAAAGCCTCTTTGACTGTCACTTTTACACATATGGCAAATGTAGTCTTACAAGAGGATTTGAAGGCACTGGAGTGATGTGTTCACAGTATGAAATCATTCTGCAGCTGCACAACCATTCCCTCTTTCCTCCTCCCCATTCAGATCAGGCTCTAGCCCATCCCTGCATAGGAAAGTTGTCCTAGTTTCTCTTCTGGACTGGTTTTTTTTTTCTGTTCAGTTATCGGCACTTGTGAGAGGAAAATTGTCAGGCAGGATTGTATCAAAGAGGAGGTAAGAGAGTCTCTAACATCTGGCACTGATCTGCCAGGGGAGGGAGTCAAGGAATTGAATGCTGATTGGTACAGGTCCAGTCAGGCATCCCTGTGGAGATATTCTGCAAGCCAGGTGCTGAAGTCCCTAGAACAGTGAAGTGCTTGAGAGGATGGCTTGTACTTCAGTGTGTGCCACTGTGAAGGAGAGAAATTAGGCTGCCTGCATAAAAGTGCTCCTCTAGCAGTCGGGGTCCTGGCAGCTGCCTGGGACTCTCACCATATAGCTCCTGAAAGCCAGGAAGTTTGCTAGATGTTTCATTGGTACCTGCTTCTGCAGAGGAAGGGTCATTGTGGCCAAACTGCTGGATAGGAAGGTACAAAAACCCTAGAGAAAGGTTCATCAGCTGGATCTACACTGGCAAGGTTCAGAAGCCAATGCTCTGGCATTCTATGCAGAGCTCTCACAATTGATTTATAGGCAGATTACTTGGCAATTTTGGCATGAAACTCCTGGCAACCTCTCAGATGGTGTGTGGATATAGCTTGGAGGACAGCATGGAGCAGGAGCCATTTCCTCAAAAGCAATTTTACATCATCACTTTCGGGTGAAGAAGAAAATGTAGTTCTGCAATGCAAGCTGGGACACACCATTTTGCCTCAGAACCCAAAGAATAATCTCTGGTCTGTTTTATGAGCTAGTAGAGCTGGAGCAGGTACCTGAACTTCTTGCTACAGTTTTGGTCTTGGTCTCTCTAGCTTTGGCAAAACGTTTCTTTTTGTTTGGTGGGGGTTTTCTTGTTTGTTGGTTTGGTTTTTTTTTGGGGGGGAGGAGATTGAGGATTTTTTTTTGTTTGTTTAATGTGTTTAAGTATGCATGCATATCTACTTTTGGTTTTCTTCAGATGGAGAAACCTGTTTCCAACACTCATTCAGTACAATTTGAGGGTCTTTACATGTTCTTAATTACTACCTATCCCCTTCTCCAGTGTCTTCTCACTTGAACACTTTTGGAGACATGGACAATTCTTAGTGTTTCCTGTCATGGTTCACTGGCAAATTACTATTGCCCTAGTCCCCTCCTGTTACTGGGGACTGATCTAACGTGCCAGACAAGTTCTTTTGGTTTCAAGAGCATCGCTTGGTCTCCTATGGAGTCTTTTGAGCACCTTTATCTTTTGATACCGATACCTGGTTTAGAGCCTCTGTGTGAAAATTGTCCTGTGCTAATATTAAGCATATAATACAGAGGCTATTCTGGGGCTAGTCAGCTTGAATTTCAGGACTAATGAAAACTACTGAGAATGTAATTTTTTTTCTCTCCTTTCTCCCACATGGACTGATTCACAGGTTTTCTTTGTTTTCCTATTTGGAGTTTCCTCGTGCACTTTCAGAGGTACAAGCTGTACACTCGTCAGTTCCTCAGTCTTCACAGGGGTATTTCTACTATATTGTCAGATGATATTTTTATACAAGGAGGTCACTGAGTTAGAGATGAGGACATGACTGAATAATTGGTTTTGCCCTCCAAACACATGTGACCTCTTGGCTCTAGAGCACTTCCTATTTTACAATAAAGAGTATTTCTCCCACTTTCATGAATTTTCACATTTGGTGGATGTCCTACAGTGGGCCAGTGCTTTCACACCCACTCTTGTCCCAAAGGAAGTCGTCCTAAAGCAGCTAAACTTGGCTCAGATATGGTTCTCTCTTCAAAATCAAAGGGCACTCTGTAGATTGTGATAATAAACATATGGGCCTACTACTGTGCAAGATGTTCAAAGCAATCAGACATTCTGGCTGCAATCTATCTGGAATAAAAATTATCAGGAGTGGCCATGAGGTAATCAGAATCAAATGTTCTACACCACCATCCATGATGATGCCCATCTAAATGTGGCATTGCTGGGATGTATATATGTGCTCACAGGCTGAGGAACCTCTTTCCACAGTGATGGCCAGAAATGGTGACTTGCCTGCTAAAGAGAAGGTGGCACATAACATTTGCACAGAATAAGACATGCAGAAGTTTGATTAGACAATCTGGGATTCTTTTTTAACTCCAAACGGCCCTGCAGCAGTGAGTCGTAAGTCCCTGTATACACTGGAACTTCTGCAATTTTGCTCTTCTTGGGACTTCTTTGCAGAAATCATTTTCTACAGGAGGGATGAGTTCAGCTGCCCTGCTTCAGGAACCACAAGCTTTTAAAGCAATCCTTTGTCACAGGTTTGAGTTGACAAAAACTGGCAGCTTTAGCAAGGCTTCCACCTATGAAGGACTCAGATGCTTCATTTGTACAGTATGGAGCTTTCCATGTAATTGCAGTAAGGGGTAAAAATGGCTTGACTGCAAGAAAACTGCCCAGCTCCAAAAACTTTCTATTGAAAAGTGCATATTAAAGTGATGCCAGAGCTTTGTTAGCAGTAGCACTGCTAAGATCTTTTGGCCATAAGTTGTATTGGACTTTTTGTATTTTTAAATATTCCTTCATTCGTTCTTCAAAGGCACTTTCAATATTAACAAGCAATAAACATTTTTATATTTTTAATAGTAGTCTATATTTTAATAGTAATTTTCTTGTTTGATTTTTCTCTTTGTGCACTCCGATCATAGAATCATAGAATGGTTTGGGTTTGAAGGGACCTTAAAGATCTTTGAGTTCCAACCCCCCTGCCAGGGGCAGGGACACCTTCCACTAGACCAGGTTGCTCCGACCCCCACCCAATCTGACCTTGAACACTTTCAGGGATGGAGCATCCCCAACTTCTCTGAACAATGTGTTCATGTCTCACTACCTTCCTTGTAAAAAATGTCTTCTTATGCTTAATCTAAACCTACCTTCCTTCATTTTAAAACCCTTGCCACTTGTCCTGTCACCACGAGCTTTGGTAAAAAGTCTCTCTGTCTTTCTTACAGGCTCCCTTTATATGTTGAAAGACTGCAATAAGGTTTCCCTGGCACCTACTCTTCTCCAGGTTGAACAACCCCCAACTCTCTCTGCCTTCCCTCATAGGAGAGGTGTTCAAGCCCTGTGACCATTTTTGTGGTTCTCTGGACCAGCTTTAAGAGGTCCATGTCCTTCCTGTGCTGGGGATGGCAAAGCTGGATGCAGCACTCCAGGTGGGATCTCACAAGGGCAAAATAGAGGGGCAGAATCACCTCCCTGAACCTGCTGGCCACACTGCTCTTGTTGTAGCCCAGGGTGTAAATGGTTTTCTGGGCTGTGAGTGCACATTGCTGGGTTGTATCCAATTTTTCATCCCCAAATATTCCCAAGACCTCCTCTGCAGGGCTGCTCTCAGTCCATTCATCCCCTGGCTTGTATTGGTAATACACTGATCCAGGTGCAGGACCTTGTACTTGGCCTTGTTGAACTTTGTGAGGTTTCAGATGGTTGAAAGCATTTTGTCAATCTAACATCTACTGTAGGCCTATGTGTAATACATGTAAGGGGAAAAAAAAGCCAAATGTACAAAAGTTATTGTAAGAAGTTGTTCCTTGATATTCCCTGGATCTGTTCTTAATTGCACACTTTAGATGAAAGAAAAGGAAAGACTTCAAAGCTTTTATATTGTTCATGCATTATGTAAGACAAATTTATTTACCTTTCATGCAGGTTACATAGGTGATTTTAATGCATTTTCCAGATACAAAATTGTGTTCGCTGATGATACTTTATGATTCTTCAATATCACAGAGGGAAGGTTTAGGGAGGAAAAGAAAGGGTCTTAAGTCCTGAGGCCTAGAAAAATATGAGAATAATAGGCTTAGAAGAATTAGTGGTCAGAAAGTTCTACCAAAAAGACAGTGAATTAAATTACAGAGGTTTTTTTATAGAAAGTTGGGAGCCCAAAATATGAGTAATACTACAGCAGGATCAATGAGGACAAAGGAAACAGCAATAAGACTGCATACAATGCCAGAACTGCTTATGGGGCAAAATGCATGAGCCAGGAGTTCTCATTTGCAGCCCACACACTGACACAGCATCACTTTTTTGTTCTCACATGTTCACAGTCAGTTACAAAGCCAACAGCACTTGCATGGTAGCTAAAAATGAGTATATATTTTCTCGAT
Organism: Aleadryas rufinucha; assembly: GCA_013397815.1. Taxonomy (NCBI): domain Eukaryota; kingdom Metazoa; phylum Chordata; class Aves; order Passeriformes; genus Aleadryas; species Aleadryas rufinucha. Next base: position 202,086 of record VZTH01005523.1, read on the forward strand.
AAGGTGCTATGCAGTGGTACTGCCATGTTTATTTTTTAATGCTAATCTTTCTCTCCATAACTTTGACCTAGAGCAGATTCAAGCTCTGTTTCTGATAGGTCCTCATTTTCTTTATGACCACATAAATCAAAACTAATAAAATATAGAAGAAAACCATCAAAATGAGCATGTAGGGCTTATTAGTAGAAATATGATAGGTGGTAAACTATTCATTGTGTGACTGATAAATATCTGGAGCAAAAGAAGGAGCAGTGATTAAATTTGAGGGTGCCTTTTTGTAACAAGTTTCATATTTTAAGCAAGATGGACAAGCAAATTTTCCACAGAACATTTTGGTACTTCATGAAGTTTGCCTTCCTATATAAAGAGCTCATCTATATTTGTTTCCCACATTCTTCCAAGAATGATGTAGCATCTGAAATTAAAAATACTTTTCAGTAACTATCTTATGAAGGCTGTCACTGATGACAAAATAGGAGAAGGAGAGAATTTTAAACATGCATTTTTGCAGTTGCATAGAAGGGCAGGTATGGAAGAAATTGTAAATCCCATATATTGTAAAGCTGGAAAACATTTAGTTTACAAACAAGCAGAGAAGAAAAGCATGAGGAAGAGTAAAACACCATATTCAATGACTGTTGAGAGGCAGCTCTACTTGTTGCCAAGTGTTTTTTACCTTTTTTAATGTGGTTATCTTCTGTGTATATAAGTTCTTTGATTTTGCATGGGTGATTAAGGAAGAGGCCTCAGAAGCCGAAATCTGGCTTGCTGTCAATAGAGCAGTTTTAAATTTAAGCACTGAATCAGTCAAAGTGCAGTTTTGCTCCCACACTAGCTCCCTTCTTGCAGAGTGAGAGCAACTGGAATCAGATTACTTAATGGCTCAAAAGGGCATGAATAGTTTGGCCCTAAAAATTAATCACCATAAATCAGTTTTTCTTTATTAGAGACCTCTTTTGGGGACTTTTACTATTACTCTTATTATTGTTGAGCACTTTGTAAAAGGTCTGTTTCTCATAGCATCCACAAGAAGACCAATCTGTTTATTAAATTGTCTATGCCTACTCAGTGACCCCAGTGCTTGACAGTTTTAGCTGAAATGTATGAGAAATGTCACTTACATTGCCAGATCGTGTAATGGTCAAAATTATGCAGAAAAGTACAATTACACCAAAACATAACATATTTCTGTGCTTTTTGGTCAAAGGATTCCACCATCTTGTAATAGGAGTAACAACTCTGCAGAACAGGAGAATCTATAAACACAGGGCTGACAGCAGAGTTGGGGTCCTTCAGTTCCCTCCTCTCTGGGCCACTCTTTCCATCTGCAGGTCGGGGTTCTCTCCTGCTTGTCTAAACTGTCACACAATATGTTATTACCTACTTTTAAAAACAAATTTAGTATGTAAAACTTAGAAGAATCTCACCCCTGTGTGTCTGAAACGAAAGACGTCAAAAACCAATCCCAAACCCAACCAACCAAACAGAAGATGGAGCCAGAGAGCAGCTTTTAAAGCAAATTGCCAGAGAAGATGGGGAATTCGGTTTGCTCCAACTCCTAAACTCCAAACTAGACTGCAGATAAGGAATTGTAGAAAGTCCTTCAAGACTCTGGTGCAGTACGAAGGCATGGAAAGAGGCTCCACTGTGTGTGAACGCATCAGTCCAAATCAGCACAGCTGCTTCCCCGGGGTCTTCTGTCCTCACCCTGCACATGAATAGCATGAGCCACTACTGCTGCTTACAGGCAGGCAGCCTAATTCTGCTCTACCCCAATCAAAAGAGGGAAAGTCAGCCTGTCTGAAGAATATAAAGGCCAAAACTAACAGAGGGATGGATGTTTCATTTACCGAGGTGTCATCCCGGAACACAGAGTATGAGAAATGACTCTAAGAACCAAAGATTGGGTAATACTAATTCAATATAAAGTAAGCTGCATTTTTCAGCTTGTTTTTCATTCTGTGTTACTGGTGGATACACTCTTCCAAGAAAGTTCACATAATCCAACTATACCTAATAGACAAGAAATAGAACCTTTAAATTATGTCATCATGTAATTTTTGCAATTTTCTGCAAAAAGCAAATACCAGGGGAGCATCTTATAATTCTTAACCCTACAAAATTTTTTCATGCAAAAAAATAACTGAACAAGTTTGCTTTTCTAGGCTTCAGATTCAAATACTAAGTTGTCCTGCTTTCCATCTTAGCAATATTTTTAATCCATGCAATCTGACCTGAAAGCTATGACAAAAAATGAAAAAAGATGTTCTAGGAAGTATTTATGAGATTTATTAGCTTGATTTTTCTTTTCAGTTATATGGGGAAGCACTTTTCTAATTTTGCTTCTGTAAGTTCTCATTAAACTTGATGTCTACAGCAATTCTAACTTTGTCTGAACTGTCACACAAGACATTATTACCAACTTTCTGTCATTATAGGAAAATTGTTTTTAAAAAGTTTTTGATTGTTTTGCGTGACAGTGGTAGATCCGGGACAACACTCAGGTCTTGTTGGTAATTTCCATGCTTTTTCCATCACCACAATACTCTCTAAGCCTGTCGGGGAGAATGCAAGAGGAAGGTCCAGATTCTCACTTTGAAATCTTTCTATTTCTTCTGTCTCCTTCCTCCTCTCCCCAGGTTTCCATACATCACTTTTTCTTCCTTCAGTCATAGCAAAATTGCTTTTGTGTGCAATGATTTCCCAATCATATTTCCCCATCTCATCAGGGAGAATAAAGCATTGGCCTCAAGTTTGCACACCTGGTAAAATGATGTATTAGACCTCAGGACACCTTTCTATTATTCACGTACTTTCCTTGTCTTACAGAGGAAATCACCATTACAGATAAGCTTTAAAAAAATGTCCTTAAGAATTTTATCTTGAATAGCCACTGGAATCTCTCTTGCATTGTGTTGTCTTTTTTTTTTCTCCTTCCTTTCTCCACAAAGGGTAACTTATTTCCAAAGATCAACCATTTTTATGAAGCATGTATTTGGTTTCATCATATTTTTATTTCACTTCAGTCCAAAATGTATGTCCACCTTTCAATGTTTTCCTCCAAACAGTGTCTTAAACCTTGAAGGAGTAGTTGGACCTGGAACTGTTTAACGATATAAGAGAGACAAGGTTAATAAGGGAGTGTGATGTTTCAATAGGCAACTGAGAATACTCCAGCTGATTTGGGAGATATGTAGGAGCTCCTTCCAGTCCTGTGACCCACACCTTTGCCTATCAAGACACTCATTTTCTCAGCTACTTTCTTCTTTAAAAGCCTTTTTGGAAAATGTATTCTGGGTGTCCCAAAAGCCTGCAGCCTGCTGTCTCCAGCATATGCTCAGCCCCTGTTTATCTGTCAGTGATCCACAGTGCTTAATCTTGAGTGCAAACAATTGCAAGCTCAGCAGACCTCGCCAGACTTCCGTTTAAAAGACATTTTTAGATATATTCTGAAAACTATCAAGTATATCAATCTTCAAAGAATACCTCACACCTCACCAAGTAGTGAGATAAGCATTTCTATCTGTAGGTCTAGCCTACGACTGCAGGATCATCCATAGCGGTAAGAAGGTGGGTCTTTGACTCTTCAATAGTAGCTCCCTTTTAAGAATTGTAAGTAAGAGATATTATCTAGTCCAATCACACATCCTCAGGAAAATAGTTTGAGACTGCAGATTCATTTCCTGTAATCCAGCTGTTGCTGACCAGACCTTTCCCGCTACAGTACACTTGCAGACCTGTCATGTTTAGTTGAGAAAGCTTAAATATCTCGCTGCGCTCCTGCAGACACTGCTTGTTTGTTTGGCAAAACAGAGATTACTAAACATGGTGAAATTTTAGTTTCTGTCATAAGAATTGACTTTATCTTTCCTCTGTTGCCTCTGTCTACTACAAAAGCATCAGAAGTGTGAGTGAGCAATCAGGATTTGTTATGTCGCAGAGGCTGCTGTGTGCTACTCCTGGAGAAAAATTAAAACTCCTCATCTTGGATTTTTTCATAGCTGACTTTTTTTCCACGAAGAGCTGCTGCTCATTGGCTTAGTGTGGGTAAATTTAAAGTTGCAACTGAAAGAGCGCTTTCCAATCTGCTGACAACTTCGGCAATGTAGGACAACAGTTCAGACATTGAGCATGATTTTCCAGAATCTTTCGAGACAGATTATGAACGTTTGGCATATGCATCGGGAGGAAGTTGCTTTTTCACTGGCTTCAGCACAGAGCTCTGGGCAAGTGAGCTGACTTTTTTGGAGCTCAATGAATCTGTCAGGAAAAGCGAGTGAAAAGAAGCCTCTTGATGAAAACGAGCTGCTGGAAGTGTGCTGCGTTTCCCTTAGGAATAAACTTTCTGAAAGAGAATTTCTGCTGGCGCCGCGCTGCAGCCCTGCCTACCCGCGCTCCTGTCTAATGCAGCAGCAGAAATCCCGTGTTTTCCTTCAGTCCCAGGAAAAACTGAGACAAGGAAATGTAAACAGAGGGAAGCAGCCGCTTTAAGCAGCCGCTTAAAGTTTAATCTTTACTCGTTTGGTTTTTTGGTTTTTCTTTTTTCGCCCAGCGGCCACAGCAGTGTGGGACCGACCGCACGGAGCCGACAGTCCATCATCGGGCACGGGTCAGGAGAGGGCCACGCTCCCCGGGCTGCCCCTGAGGCGGGCCTGCGGCGTGAGAGGGCGGCCCTGGCAGGAGAGGTGGACTCACAGTTCCGCCGGGCCGCAGAATTCCCTTCGCAAAGGCGCGGCGCCATAACCCTGCTGGGCGAGATGGCGGCGGGTGCCGCCATTTCCCGCCCCTCAGAGCATCGCGCCC
>VZTH01005524.1:0-26729 GCA_013397815.1 Aleadryas rufinucha
CCTTCTTATGCTGAGGACTCCAGGCAGATATGTCACAGATTCTTCAGTCCAGGAAAGGGGGAGGTGATGTCATACAAGATAAAGAGCTGTAAAACCCAGAGTGCCCTGCAATGAAGGATTTCCTAACAAGAGCCAGGAACTCCATATGGGATGGTTGGGTGACAGTTCAAACCTTGCAAAAAGAAGGCTCCTTTTTCCTTGCAAAGCACAGCTAAACTGGGCAACTCCTTCTCATAATGCCAAGGACTTAGAAAAAAAATAACAGAGAGACTCAACCACCAAGGAACATTCTGTTATTAAATCAACAGCAGCACATCCATCTCAGGAGCATCCCAGGATGCATCCCTGTGTGCTTGCCTTGTTCTTCCACCCTCCTGCTGTTACTCAACCTGCTCTTGGTGGACTTTAAACCTGGCCCAGCTCAACTGTCGTTTTTTTCAGTCCCAAACATGACTTTTTTCAAGTTTCTCAGCAAATTCCACCCAAAAGTTGAGTTAACATCTGCAGGGCAGCCTGTGCTGAGCCTGCTGCTTGTGACTGCAGGAAAGGTACCCAGTGCCCTGAAATCCTGCACAGGGATGGTTCTGCCATGGCTTTTCCAGGGCAACCTCAAAATCTGCCCCAGCTGAAGCAGTCTTTGCCACAGAACTGGTCAGAGAGAAACTGTGTGGGATGATTTGTCCCCGTCCCACATCCTGCTTGCAAAGGGCATCGCACACCTGATGTGTTTTGGGGCCACCTGATGGTGGTTGGGGACATCAAAGCCACCTGCTGTGTTGTCTTCATCAAGGAGTGGTGCAGCTGGTCCAAGATCTTAGAAACAACCCTACAACTCTTCCCACGGTCCTGATCTTGCTCCCTGCCTTGCAATGCTGGCTACCAAATGGTTTAGGGAATCTTTATGGGCAGTGAATGTTTTTCTAGTGCTCACATGGATTGTGAGTGGAAATCTGCTGAGCTGTTGGGAAGAGAGGAGGAGGAAGTAAAAGGAGCAAGCTCTGGAGAAACACACTGAGGCTGCTACTGCTCTTCAACCCAGCCAAAATAAACTCTGTGAAACTCCCACAGGTTGGTGGAAGTGCTAAATGTCGCTGTGAAGTGGGCAAAGTGAGAGTGACAATTAGATACTTAATAAATGACAGTTTAAGGGTTTATTTGTTTCCTCGAGGATGCACAGAGTGGGAGGTGGTGTAACAGGTCAGGAATGAGTTTTGGAGTGATTTCCCTTGGCACCTGGGATGGGGAATTTCACTTGAGAATGCCATCAGATCTCTGGGATCCTTGGCTCCCAGAGCTATCCAGGTTTGATTTATCCACACAAATAATGGAGGAAAAAATACCCACGGTCCCTGCTGGTGATTTGTTCCCGTTCCTGCCTTCCCACGCTGTTCGAAGACGTGGAGCTTGTTCCGAGCTGGAATTTGACTGACATCCCTCTCCAAACACTGGAGCTCACTGGGTGATTTTATCTCCTCCACAGAGCAGAGATTGCCTTGCNTCCTTGCAAAGCACAGCTAAACTGGGCAACTCCTTCTCATAATGCCAAGGACTTAGAAAAAAAATAACAGAGAGACTCAACCACCAAGGAACATTCTGTTATTAAATCAACAGCAGCACATCCATCTCAGGAGCATCCCAGGATGCATCCCTGTGTGCTTGCCTTGTTCTTCCACCCTCCTGCTGTTACTCAACCTGCTCTTGGTGGACTTTAAACCTGGCCCAGCTCAACTGTCGTTTTTTTCAGTCCCAAACATGACTTTTTTCAAGTTTCTCAGCAAATTCCACCCAAAAGTTGAGTTAACATCTGCAGGGCAGCCTGTGCTGAGCCTGCTGCTTGTGACTGCAGGAAAGGTACCCAGTGCCCTGAAATCCTGCACAGGGATGGTTCTGCCATGGCTTTTCCAGGGCAACCTCAAAATCTGCCCCAGCTGAAGCAGTCTTTGCCACAGAACTGGTCAGAGAGAAACTGTGTGGGATGATTTGTCCCCGTCCCACATCCTGCTTGCAAAGGGCATCGCACACCTGATGTGTTTTGGGGCCACCTGATGGTGGTTGGGGACATCAAAGCCACCTGCTGTGATCTCTTCATCAAGGAGTGGTGCAGCTGGTCCAAGATCTTAGAAACAACCCTACAACTCTTCCCACGGTCCTGATCTTGCTCCCTGCCTTGCAATGCTGGCTACCAAATGGATTAGGGAATCTTTATGGGCAGTGAATGTTTTTCTAGTGCTCACATGGATTGTGAGTGGAAATCTGCTGAGCTGTTGGGAAGAGAGGAGGAGGAAGTAAAAGGAGCAAGCTCTGGAGAAACACACTGAGGCTGCTACTGCTCTTCAACCCAGCCAAAATAAACTCTGTGAAACTCCCACAGGTTGGTGGAAGTGCTAAATGTCGCTGTGAAGTGGGCAAAGTGAGAGTGACAATTAGATACTTAATAAATGACAGTTTAAGGGTTTATTTGTTTCCTCGAGGATGCACAGAGTGGGAGGTGGTGTAACAGGTCAGGAATGAGTTTTGGAGTGATTTCCCTTGGCACCTGGGATGGGGAATTTCACTTGAGAATGCCATCAGATCTCTGGGATCCTTGGCTCCCAGAGCTATCCAGGTTTGATTTATCCACACAAATAATGGAGGAAAAAATACCCACGGTCCCTGCTGGTGATTTGTTCCCGTTCCTGCCTTCCCACGCTGTTCGAAGACGTGGAGCTTGTTCCGAGCTGGAATTTGACTGACATCCCTCTCCAAACACTGGAGCTCACTGGGTGATTTTATCTCCTCCACAGAGCAGAGATTGCCTTGCTGAGGGTGGGTAACCAGTGGTGCCCATTGCAGAGGTGACTGCGCTTTCAGAAATCAAAAGTTCACCCACTGGGCCTGTTCTGACTCGGAAGACAGGAGCCATGGGAACCATTGTTAGCATTTCACAGGAGAGTGGGTTGGTATTTTTTAATCAACATTTGCATGCTTAAACTTCTCTTCTATTTTATTTTTATCCACCTCCTTTCTCCTCGTACATTTTCCAGCACACAAAGAGAAAGAAAGGAAGAGAACTTTTTAATTAAACTTTTGAAGAAAACTACAGTACAAAGCTGTTCTTTATATTGCAGGAGATAAATCACTGCAAACACTTGGAAGAGCCCAGGCTTTGGTGCGTTGTGCCAGTGAAATCACACGCCAGGAATGGTCTGGGGTCCAAGTTTGGCGCCTGGTTGAAGGGGCCACCAGATGAACTTGGTTGTCACTGCTAAGGGACCAAGCCAGTGTGATGCTGGACATGTCTTGGCCAGGTTGGATGGGGCTTGGAACAACTTGGTCTGGGGGAAGGTGGCCCTACCCATGGCAGGGGGTGGAATTGGATTGAGATTTAAGGTCCCTTTATTGCAAGGCACCTTTAGATAGCAAAATGCTAAAGCTGAAAAAGCAGCAAGGAACGAATAATGCAACGAGCTGAGCTGAACCTTAGGTGAGTAAAATGTGTGACTCGGTCTGAGGTGCTTGGCCCAGGTCCTTTCTATGACAAGCTGGGGTAAATCCATTTGTGCTCCTTTAGGCACAGGTTTCCTTCCATTAACTGTGAAGGAGGTCAAGGGAACGCTCAGAAACGTCTCCATTTTGGAGGTTTTCCTGCTTAGGTGACTCTTACCTTGTTTCCCTTTGAGTCCAGCCATTAACCCAGCACTGCCGTGTTCACCACCAAGCCATGGCCCCACGTGACAACTTCTGAACATTCCAGGGATGGGGATTCCATCACTTCCCTGGGCAGCCTGATCCAGTGCCTGACCCCTCCCACTACGGTGTCACAGTGGAGCTTCTGTCTCCATCTGAGTGATGGATCAACTCTCTATAGGCTCAATCCACACAAATCCAGTGGGATGGAGGGTTATAATAACCTCAAAGAGGGATTTTTTCAGGAGAAAACAAGCAAGGGGAAAAAAGCCCTCTACTCTAGGCTAATGATAAGGTTTCCTCAACCCCTCCTCAGCTGGCTCATTAAACACAATGAACTGCCAGAACACCCCTCCACTGGTTCCAGTGAAGCTCTAGTCCTGCTTCCATGGGCTTTGGAGCAGCGTTTTGGTCTCCACACCCAATTCCCTGAGCAGCTTGGCACCAGTCAGTCCAGCTCGTGGGCAAGGCAGGGAGGGATGCTCCCCCTCCACACCCTGGCCAGGAAGATCCCTGGATCTAATGGCTCATGCCCTGGCCTTGTCCCCCCTGTGCAGGAGAGTTTGGCTGTCAGATGGATCCTGCAGTCACTGCTGCTTGTCACCATGCTCAAGGTGAGCTGTGATAAGCCCAGCATCTGATAAAAGCTGTCCTCAACACTGACAGCCACGGTGATTTCCCACACTGTCGGCAGCAAAGGAGGAGAAAGGAATGTGATGGGGCTTTTCCAAGTATTCCTTGGGCTGATCCTGCTGGCAGAGAGGGGAAGGGCAGGATCTGTAACAGGGTGCAGCGTGTGAGGCAGCCTGAAATCCCCACAGCTGAACCCTCACATCTGCCTTTGCTCAGACACCAGCTTTGGCTGGTAAGGGGACTGCAAAGGTTTTCTGTCCCACACTTGGCTTTGTGTCGTGCAATATCCAGGTGGAAAAGCAGCCCAGCAGATCTCCTGTCTGGTTGGGGGTTGCAGAGAATCAGAGAAGCATTGAGAAATCTGGAGGTCTCTGTCTGATCATCTGTGTCCACCACCTGATCAGGTCAGCCAGGGCTTGGCAACATCCATGATTCCAGAGCTTCCACAAAGATGGAGATTCCCCCACTTCCCTGAGTGCCTCTCCCAGTGCTGCACAATCTCCTGTGAAAAAGCCTTTCCTGTTGTTCCATCTGAACATCCCAACATCTTGGAGAAGCAGGCATGGAATCCCAGACTGCTCTGGGACTTGGGTTTGGGTTGGAAGGGACCTTAAAGATCATCCAGTGCCCCCCCCAGCCATGGGCAGGGACAGCTTCCACTAGCCCAGGGGGCTCCAAGCCCCATCCAGCCTGGCCTTGGGCAATTCCAGGGATCCAGGGGCAGCCTCAGCTTCTCTGGGCACCCTGTGCCAGGGCCTCACCACCCTCACAGCCAACAATTCCTTCCCAATATCCCATCTAAATCTCTCCACTTATAGTGTACAACAACACTTGACTGAAAAAATGGCTTAACTGAAAAAGGGAAGCAAAGTGTGAATTTTGGTATCAGTTTTGCATTAGAAATAAAATGGCATCAAAGAAAAAGCAGAAAAGTGCAAGAATTTTAGACTGACATTTCACAAATCAAGTGTTTCAATCTCCCCTGTCAGCAGTTAGCTCAAAGGAAAACGGGAAAAATCACCCTGAAACAAAGGAACATTTTTTCTTTTTTTTTTTAATACCCAAAAGCAGAGGGTGAGCTGGGAAGGGGAGGCTCTGCCTGCTGAACATGGAGAGAGCAGGAGCACTTAAAATCATGTAGCAAAATCAGGGATGGATCCCTCTTCCTCCAGGTTCGCTCCTGGATTTCCACCCGTGCTTGAATCCAGCCTGAAGCGAGCTGTGGGTTTGCCTCTCTCCACGCTGCAGCCCAGCAGCAAACCAGGAGTTCAGAGACCACAGCAGGCATTATGTCATCCTGCGAGGAGGAGCTGGGCAATCCTGCAACCACTTCTTTCCAAGCCCTTTTATCCAATCCCTCCCCCAGCAGCATTGCTGAAGAACTGGAGGGGGGAAAAAAAAAGGAGCCTGGCCCCAGGGGAAGGGTATTACAAGAGGAGATCCCACACCAGGAGGTCCTGACCCATCCCCGAGCGAGAAGAGCTGTGGTGCAGGGCTGAGAGGGGTGGAAGTGCCTCCCTGGCTGTTGTTCACCTGCCAGATCCCTCCTGCTTGCAAGAAAAACCTGTGTGCAGCAAAAGGTGATGTCATCCCTGCTTCCCTGCTCCTGAAATCCAGCTCCTCGCTGGATGTGGCTCGGGGCTGGTGTTATTAACAGTCCCTTTTGACACATCCCGTGCTCTGATGCTTTCTTTCTTCCTTTTTATTTTTTAATTTAATTGTATTTTATTTTTATTTTCCACCCCTCTTTTCCTCCTTTTGCTGCACAGTGACCAGGCTCCTGAGACTCAGGTTGATTAAATTTCTATGCCTTGCAGCTTCCCTGGAGTCCACATAATTTATGTAAATACGAGAGATAAGGAACGAGGGGGAATCACGAGAAAAAAACGGAGCATTAAGCCGCCAAGATCCATTAAATTCTCCATCACCCTTTTCAGAATCTCAATGTTCGGCCGCGCCGCCCCCGTGTTTTCCCCCTGCCACAGCAGCGTGGATCAAATTAACACTCGTCGGGCTGAGGAAATCCACGGGATCAGTCCCACCTCCTGCCTGACATCGGGATTTAGCCCTGCCTGCAGTGAATCAGCGCAGGGAAACGAGCCCTGTTCGAGGAGCAGCTGGTGCAGCCGCTTGCAGCCTCCTTGCCCGGTGTATCCCGGGGCAAAGCCGGGCAGCTGGAGCTCCCTCTGGGCAGGGAGGACTCCAGGTGCATCCCGAGGGACAGAGGAATCCGTGGGTAAAGCCAGGTAAGCGGGGCTTCTCCGGGTTGGGATGCCCAGGAGAGCCTCTGCATTGCCTCAGGGTGTTTCTGTGCTGTCAGCTAAGGGAGGGTTAGTCTGAGCCCACGGGCATGACCTGAACGTGGCCCCAAACCGGCCTTTCAACCCCAGCTCCTGGAAAGCTGTGTTGGGAAGGAGCAGGAGTTAGGTCAGCAGCCTGCTGTCCTCCTTTGTGCAGTCCCTGCCTTTCCTAAGCCCTTCCTAATCATCCTGATGGATGTAAACCCCTTCTTCCAGCCTGCCCATCACTCAGCTGGGAAGGTCGGGCTTCAGAGCCAGGAAAGATCTCCCTGGAATAGTGCCAAGAAAATTGGCACTGCAGTTTGGTGGTCTGGCTTGTTAAAATGTCTGTGGAATCATGGAATGCTTTGGTTTGGAAGGGATAATAAAGATCATCCCATTCCACCCTCTGCCATGGGCAGGGACACCTTCCACTCTCCCAGGCTGCTCCAAGCCCCATCCAACATGGCCTTGGACACTTCCAGGGATCCAGGGGCAGCCACAGCTTCTCTGGGAAACTTGCAGCCAGCAGTGTTTTGTCCCCCAACAAGAAGCAAAGCCCAAAAATGATTCCTGAGGTTGGTCTGGGAGGTGGCCTGGAGGGGGGACAGTTCCCAGTTGGCAGAGTGGATGGGAACGCTGCTTTGGGAAGGAAGCAAGGACACGAGGGATGGGAAACGTGGCACTAAGGGCATGGCCAGATTGCATCTATTGGCCTCAGAGGCAGGAAATGCATCTGGGAATCTGTTCCTAAGGTGCACAAGCACTTGGCAAACCCTGTCCCAGGCCTGGGGCAGGCACCTACACGTGGACATACCCATGGACAGAGCCCCATGGACAGACCCCCATGGACACCCCCATGAACACACCCCCATGGACACACACCCATGGACACACCCACGGACACACCCCCATGGACACACCCCCATGGACACCCCCATGGACACACCCCCACGGACACACACCCATGGACACACCCATGGACACACACCCATGGACACACACCCATGGACACACCCATGGACACACACCCACGGACACACCCCCATGGACACACCCATGGACACACACCCATGGACACACACCCACGGACACACCCCCATGGACACACCCATGGACACACACTCATGGACACACACCCATGGACACACCCCCATGGACACACCCACGGACACACCCATGGACACACACCCACGGACACACACCCATGGACACGTCTGCCCGCTCCCAAGCCAGGCCCAGCTCAGTCACCAGAGTCACAACCCTCCCAGTCAGCAGCAGGGCTGGAAGGGCACCTGCTCCCACAAATGACAGCTGAGACCTCTTGTGACAGCACCAGGAGCCTCGGGGCTGTGCTGTCTGCGAGTCACTGAGAGCCAGAGAGCTCCTCTGAGGCACAGCCTCCCGCTTCCCTGGGACTTCCAGTCCCTCACAGAAACTACTGCTCCTCAAACCCCAGCTCCTGGGAAACCTTTCCCTCTCCAAATGGATGGCATTAGGAATAATGCCATAGATTTTTTTAATTTGAGTTTTGAGCTCACAGGCACTACTTGAATTGCTTTTCTTAACAAGTGTGACAGGCAGAAACAACTCTTTAATGGAAGCAAAGGCTCTCCAATAACAATATGATTTCAGGATGCTGGAGCTTGAGGAAAAACCGCAAATCCTGAGTGGTGATGACATCCCAGGAGCAGAAGTCACTGGCTGTCACTCAGCCCTGTCCCTAACCTGGGTGCTGCAGCAGTACCGTGGGTGTTTCTGCCTTCAGTGCTTTGCAGAGTCAATCCTTGGTGCCTGTGCCCAGGGCACAATTAACTACTCCAATAATCTAATATCAACTTATAGATCTTTCAATAGTCATCCAGGATCAAGATCTAATTAAGACTACAAATGAGTTAATCATGTGTGATGAAGTCTTCTAAGAAAATTACACCCAAGACTTCCATTCTGTCTGAGCTGCAGATACTCCTGACAGAGCCCCAAAGCAGAGACCAAAACAGCAGTGATTAAATGGAGTGATGGGCATGAGAAAACAAAGCTTTGTAGGTTTCGAAGAAGGAGGCTACCTATAATCTGCAGCTTGGAGTGCTGAATTATTTGAGACAAATTTGATTTTCACAATTCTCTTGAAATATCCAATAACTGTACCAATCACTCAGTGACCAGCTGTCGAAAGAGACCTGTTGAGTCTCTCCCACTGGAGCAAAACACCTAATTTTGAGCAGTGGGACAATGAAATGCACACCGAGACCACCCTTGATCACAGCCAGAAAGGGCCAGGGAGAAGTGACAAACTTTTTGAACCTCCAAACCAACCACAGGAATGACCCAGCCCTGTAAATAACGCGTGCCTGACATTCCACAGAGTTGGAAAGGCCTGTTCCTTGGCTTCATCCCGTGCCATGGATGCACCATTTGCTGTGCTCTCACGCTAAAAATGACTGCGGTCATTAGGAACAATCTATGCTCGGGGAAATAATTACGGTCATTAATGGGGCTGTGAAGCAGAGGCTCCCAGGGAGCAGGAGGGGAGCGGTGGCAGCCGCCCGTGCGTGCGCCGTGACTGACGGGCACGGCAATCACGGCGTTCCCAGGGCTGGGCATCCCAAATAACTCAGCTCCAGGCTCAGGAGGCAGCCAGTAACTGATAAGCCCAAGGAGTGTTTGGGAAAAGCCAATGGGATCACAAGAAAAGCCACAGCAGCGCCTGGGAGAGTTGGTTGGGCACAGGGCAAGGGTGAGTCCCCAGAAATCACCACTGACCACAGCTGGCAGTTTTAAGTCTGATAATGTTCAGTGAGTGGTGACAGTGGCTGTAAACGAGGTCATGTCCGGCTTTTGGACCATCACTTCACAGAAATACAGCCCGATGTGGAATTGGAAGTGTTTGCAAATGTCTGCAAAGAGATCCTAAGCTGGATTCCCAAGTCTTTGAGGCAGCTGCTGGCACAGGCAGGACTCAGCTGGGTGGAGGTGAGGGCTCATCCTCTGGGGTGGCTCTCCCGGTGTCAATAAAGGTTGAAGGAAATCTGGAAGCATCCAATGGGAATGGCATTTTCAGGGCAGGTCACACGCTGTGACCCAGGGAAGGCTGATCTCAGGAAATCAGTGAGAGCAGGAAGAGCTGGACTTGAGAATCCTTATGGGTCTCTTCCAACTCAGGATATTCTGTGACTCTGTGTGTGATTTCCAGGAAAGTCCTGCCTGGATTTCCTGCTTCTGTGGAAAGCACAGGATTATTGGCAGTTAGCTAATAAAGCTCATTTGGGTTGTCCTGGACAGTCTCCTAAAGATTTAATGTATTACTTAAAAGAGTGGATTTGGAAAGGACACTGGTCAGTGAGATTGGCCAATGGTTGATTGATAACACAAAGATGCTGATTGATAACACAAATATGTGCTGTTTTCACTGAGACCAGCTAGGAAAGGAAGTTTAACCCAGCCCATGGCTGTTCCTATTCAAGGCAAATCTCTTCCATCCCCTAAACAGGAGCCTGAAGTCAGCCTTGCTGGGCACTCTGGCCACAGGTAAGAGTTTCAGGCCATAGGTTTCAGCACAGTTTTGCTCCATGGAGGGCAGCAGGGCTGGCCCAGGTGTGATCAGACCCCAAAGCCTCCTTCTGCTACAGCCTCCAGGGACAGCCACACTCATCCAGGTGCCCTCCACTTGGCTGCCACTTCTTGAGTCAAAACTCCTCCCTCTCCCTTCACTAACCCCAAACCCACAGACCACCTACACCCCTTGGTGACCAAGTTATACCCTTGGGGAGCAAATTCCCAGCTGCCTTTAGAGGCAGACTGAAAAATATCTTGTCTCTTCAGCAGAGAAATGACTGATCCTGTTTGTGTCCCCGTGCTGCTTGCAAGTCTCTGGTCCTGCACTGACTTCCAGGCTGAATTTTGCCAATTCAGCAGCTGGGATCTTGTTGTGATTGAACTTGATAAATTAAGCAGCCTTTTAGGGCAGAGGATGTCCCTGGTGTTTATTTAGTGAGCCAGACTAAATCAATCCACTGTACACAAATGGGGAATTTCGCTGTCCCTGCTTGCCTTGGGATTCCCCTTGGTGACAGGCAAGGTGTGACCAGAGGGAGAAGCACACAAGCAGGGGGTTGGTGGGGAGAGAAGGGGCTAAACCATCACAGAAGATGATGTCCTGCCCAACTTCCCACGTGGCCAAATCAAGCAAAATGAATTAACTGGTTTGGGAATGGTGGTGCTGCGGCCATTTGTCTCCAAGGGTTCCCTGGGTGGGAAAGAAGGATCAGCAACATTGTCCCACCCTCAGTAAGTCACTGAGTGCCAGGAGGATGAATATATTAATATACGTAATAATATTAATATAAATAATATTATAATACGTGTATTATTATATTAAGGATGCAAAGTGCTCAGGTATTACCAAAACACAAGTGTTGGTGCTTTCAGCTGCAGGATGACCAGAGAGGAGGGGAATTACCACACTGTGGTAAAACAAGACACAGAGGTTAAGTGGCTCCTCAGGCCTTGGTGCTGCCTCCTAGGCTTCAGCATTTCTCTAAATAGTTCATTTAATAAATAGGTCTTTTAGCTCTGGAGCCCCTCCCTGCTGCATTCCAGCAGGTATTACATGGAACATTCTGGCAGGAGGCAGCATGGCCAGGCTGGCAGCATGGAAAGGCTTAATTAACAGGGAAACAACCCAGCAGCCAGGAAGGGAATCTGAAGAGGCAGCACAGAGAGATTAAGGCAGCCAGGACACTGCCAGGGAATCAATCCTTACAGGAATGGGAAGAAGAACCGAGGCCAGCTGCAGAGATGAACATGGATGGTGATGACCACAGAGGCACAGAGTGGGTACAGCTGGAAGGGACCTTAAAGATCATCTCATTCCAACCCCCCTGCCATGGGCAGGGGACCTTCCACCAGGCCACATGTAAGGCAAACACGTGTGTAAGGATATTTCTTATCCCTGCATTGCTGGGGACAAAGTCACACAGGAAGTGAGCAGGAGCGGTGCCAATGGCAATTCCCAAACCACACCTATTTGGTGATTTTGAGAGTGAAAGAAAAAAAGGGGGAGTTGACTGAAGCATCTCCTGAGGGCCTTTCCAAACTGAAATACTCTGTGACTCTGGGAAATGCCTGGAGTGGGGAAGGTTGTGTCCAGCCAAAGCCACGGAGTCCAAATCCAGAAGGGAATGTGGGCTCCAGGAACCCCTTGCAAAGCAAAGGGCAGGCAGCCCTGCTTGGAAAGATAGTCAAAAGTCTGATAGCAAAGACAAAATGCATCCAAATTCCACAAATTTGCTTTCCACAGGGAATTAGGCAACAACTCAGGAGGAAGGCCGAGAAACAAGGCTCTCCTTCCCCTGGAGGCTGGTCCCTTGCAATGTGACCACAGAGCATGGACAGTCCCCAGGAGCAGAAAGCCAAACCAGCCAGGTTTGCTGTAGCAACCTCTGGCCCTTCCAAGCCAGGAAAAATGTGCAAATGGGAAGATAAAAATACAACAAACGTGAAAAGGAGAGGTGTAAGAGCCCACACGGAGCAGAGGAAGCCAAGCTGCAGACGGACGAAGTATCCTAAGGCTGTTTCCCTGCCCGAGGCGGCAGAGCTCTGTTCACCCTGGCTGCCCTGCAGAGGCTGAGTTTAGGGCTGAAACTCTTCCATTTCAGGAGCATTAAAGCCTTTTGCTGTGCTGGTGCTCAGGGCAGAGCAGGCGCTGGCCCCACGCTCGCAGGACCAGGTGGAAGCGGCATCTCCACAATCCCCGCGGGCAGGAGAAGGTGGATGAGGCTCCTTCCCTCTCCACTCTGCCCCTGCCACCATGCAAGGAGTGGGAGGCAGGATGACCTACTTGTGTCATGCCCTGGATGCCTCTTTTTGCTCCAGCCAAGGCATCTCCGCGCTCCGAGGCTCCCGCTCTGCCTGCTGGAGCTGTCTGAAAGGATCGTGTTACTCCCTTCTTCCGTCCCCTCCTGTCCCCCGCCCGTCCCCTCGGCTCACCTGCAGCTGGGAGGGCTGCAAAAGCATTTTGAGAGATCCAATGGGAACAGAAAGCAGAAGCTGGATCGTTTTCACCCCCTGGTTTTGCTGTGGGAGGGGGAGATGTGGTGGAGAAGCATCCCTTGACTTTACATTCCCAAGACACAGCGATCCGGGTGATCTCCTTGATGAGAGATGCAAATCCATTGGTGTCATTAGTGCTCCTCCAGGTTTAGGGCAGGATTATGGAAATCATCCTCTGCTCTCTCCCTACAAGGGAGGATGGGAGGAGCTGGGCTTTTGGGGATATGGCTCCTTTTATTTTTGGTGAAGATACTTATTTATTTGCCTGCTTAGCCAAAAATATGTGAGGGATGAGCATTTCCTAAACTCTCAGGATCAGCAACTCTGCTCCTTCACTGATTTTGGGGGTGTAACCCCTGCTGACTTCAGTGGGAGCTGAGATAGCCCAGCTCTGCAAAATCCAGCCCTGAAAGCTTAAGTTCTGTTAATCCTTATTTTTAAAATATTTTTGCACAACCTATTACCACACACATTATCACGGGCTTTTGGCACTGCCCCTACAAAACCAAAGACATTTTCACTGCACCTTGTGAGATGCTCATAAAGAACCTTTTGTCTGTTTTACTGAGCTCTAGCAGATATTTCTTGGTCCTTTACCTGCAGCTGTGGCCTCACAGCTGTGACAGATTTCATTTAAGGCCCTTTATTTACAGCTACTGCCCACCCCACTTCCCACATCCCATGTGGCTGATGGGATTCTGGGCTGCTGCTGCTGAGGCTGGGAATCACAAGGAGCAAACCCCATAATCAGGCAGTTAATGACAATTTCCCTCTCCCATGGGTGAAGAGTGGTTGTCACATTGACTTTCCTGAGGAAGAGGCTGAGGGAGCTGGGGGTGTCCAGCCTGGAGAAGAGAAGGCTCCAGGGAGAGCTTAGGGCCACTTCCAGTGCCTGAAGGGGCTTATGAAAAAGAGGGAAAGGGACTTTTTACACAGACAGTCAGTGATAGGACAAGGGGGAAAGGTTTTAAACTAAAGGAAGAGAGATTTAGGTTCGATGTCAGGAAGGAATTCTTCCCTGTGAGGGTGGGGAGGCCCTGGCACAGGGTGCCCAGAGAAGCTGTGGCTGCCCCTGGATCCCTGCAAGTGTCCAAAGCCAGGTTGGACAGGACTTGGAGCAACCTGGGCTAGTAGAAGTTGGTGTGGATGGAACGAGATGATCTTTGAGGTCCCTCCCAACCCAAACCATCCTGTGATTCTGTGGTTCCCTGCTGTTGAGTTTTCCCTGGACAGAAGCAGTTGAACACCTGCCACTTCCTCTGGAAGCTGCTCTGCCTTAGGATGGTCAAAACGGAGATGCTGTTCAAGTTTTGTCCACTTATTGTCCGCTAAGACAAGGCCTCGTGGAGTCACACGTGCTGCCCTTCAGGGGACACGCTGGGAGAGGGGCCACGCTGCTCAGGATTGTGTCTAGGTGGGTTTTAAAAATCTCCAGGGAAGGAGACTTCACCGTGAAAAATACAAGGGGAAAACCAGAGTGTGGCACTGTGAGCAGGATCACAGCCAGACCATCCCTCCTGCCCACAGACACCTTGAGCTCTGAGGTGCCCAGAGATCCTCGAGGAACAGCATCCGTGAGAGTTCATGGTGGGTTCCCAGCACAGCAAGGTAAATTTGCAGCTCCTGGGGGAAGAGCTGTGGCCTTGCCACCACCTCGGGATGCTCCATCCACCAACACCTCCTCCCACAGTGAGCAGGGCCCCTCTCCTCGCTGCAGACCTGGCTGGGAAAGCCTGGCCAGTGTCTACACATTAACATCATCACCATAATAATCATTGCCCCCGGGGGAGCACATCAAGAGGAAGTTAATGTGAAGAGAAGGGCCTGACCATCATCTGTTCCAGAAGTGACAACGATCCCTGGTCAGCCTGATCTCGGGGGGACTGAGTCCCACAGCCAAGGGGCAGCTGTGCAGAAGGTCTGACCCTGCTGCACTCCAGGAGTTCACCCCAGGCCTCGTTAGCTCCAGCCTCCCTGGGGACCTGAGCTGTCTGCCTTGGTCACATCACGGGGGCAGCAGACAGATGATTTACAGAGAGTTCCCCTCCCTAACTTCATATATTTTGTATTTCACCAGTCCTGGAGCCTTCCCGCTGCTCCAGAGCTCCCTGGCTAGCGCAGCTCCTGCCATTTCTCAGAGCAAAACCTGGATTGGACTTCCAAGAGGAAAATGCTTCTTCGTGGTTTGATCTCCCACCTTTAAGGCACCACCCCAGCAGTGTCCCTGCCCTGTGCTAATTCCTAAAGTGCTCCTGGGAACCGCCTGAACCAATGCTACTGGCCCCAAATCACACCCTGGCGCTGCCTAATCCATCCATACAGCTGGAGTCTGCAGGTGGCTCAGGGAAGTGATGGAGCACTTGATATCTCAAGCCACTTTCAGGCACTTCCAAGAATTTTATCTCTCTTTTTTTCCACCTTTTTTTTTTTTCTTTCTAAAAGCAGAGTGATTTTCTTGATGTTGCCCCAGCGCTGGAAACCTCTGGGGCAGAGCAGGGGGTTCTGTGCTCCAGCAGTCCAGATGAGTCACTGATGGGACCTCTCCTTTCTCCATGAATAAATCAGGACTCCTCTTTCCATCTCCTTTGGGAATGTTCAAAAAGCCCCTTCCTGCACTCAGGCAGGAATTTTCCTTAATTCATGCCAGTGGGGACTTTTCCCAACAAACAATATGACAAGCCCATCGAGCTGAAGAAAGCAACATGAAAGGGAAGACCCCTTCCCCACAGGGGGCTGGGAGACTCCAGATGATGGAGAGTACGAGGTCTCTCTGCCCAGGCCCAAGCTGTCACCTCACTCATCAGCACATCTGATGCAGCATCAGAGAAAAGAGGGGTTCAGAACTGACATTTTGGGTCTGCAAGTTAAATATTCCCCAGAAAATATCCAGTTATCCCTCAGATACCCAACCTGTGCGCTCCATGCTTTGGTCTCTGGAATGATAACCACACACAAGAGGTGAATTATCACTAACCCAAACAAATCCCCAAATATGGACCAGCCCCATCAGAGCTCAGACACCCCAGAGTCCTTGGCTAAGGCACCTTCCACAAGGAAAATGCATGGAACTGTTGGAAAGGGTCCAGAGGAGGCCACAGAGAGGCTCCAAGGGCTGGAGCCCCTCTGCTCTGGAGCCAGGCTGGGAGAGCTGGGGGTGTTCACTTGGAGAAGAGAAGGATCCAGGGAGACCTCAGAGCCCCTTCCAGAGCCTAAAGGGGCTCCAGGAGAGCTGGAGAGGGACTTGGGACAAGGGATGGAGGGACAGGACACAGGGAATGGCTTCCCACTGCCAGAGGGCAGGGATGGATGGGATATTGGGAAGGAATTGTTGGCTGTGAGGGTGGGGAGGCCCTGGCACAGGGTGCCCAGAGAAGCTGGGGCTGCCCCTGGATCCTTGGAAGTGTCCAAGGCCAGGTTGGATGGGGCTTGGAGCAACCTGGGCTAGTGGAAGCTGTCCCTGCCCATGGCAGGGGGTGGAATGGGATGAGCTTTAAGGTCCTTTTCCAACCCAAACCACTCTGAATCTCTGATTATACCAATCATGCAACATCATTACTAAACAGGCTCCTCTGTGTGTGTGTTTTGGTTTTTGTTGTTTGGGTGGCTTTTTGCTTGTTTGTTTTTGCATTTTCCAGTTCTTTTGGTTCTTAGTGTTCATGGCACCTCAGACAAAGTTTCTTGCTTGTTTCAAATTTAAAAGTTCTTCGGCTTTAGAAAAAAAGCCCCAACAGTAAAAATAAAGGAACACTAAATTAGTGATTAGATAAAATTATACACTGAGTGGTAGACAAACTGATAAACTATCAGCACTGTGCCCAGAACGGAGCTCTCCCAGCTCCTTGTCCCAGTCAGGCTACTCATCTATGAAATCTTCTGTGCAGATTTATTTTCAGGGGGAAAAAAAAAAAATCACTCTGGTTACAGCAGGAAGAGAGTTTAGAGTAGAATTGCTATTTCCCAGCGGTGCTGGGGGCTCTTACACTAAATCACATTACTGCAATTTAAAATACAACCACACATCTGCCGAGACTCGGGTATTGCTCACGTGTGTGTTTTTCAGTCTGAGGCAGGTATTCTTATGTGAATTTTTCCTCCTCTCTGAGACCTAAAATGAAGCTGAATTCCTTTGCATTTTCCATGGGTTCTCCTGCCTATCCAGTTGGTTACCAAAGCTCAGCTGCTTTGTGCTAATTTCTTAACCTGGTTTTGTGGCGGGGTCCCGGGTGGATTGAACTAATTTGGAATAAGGCGTGTCTGATTCTGGAATAGGAGCATCAACACAGGGAATTAATTACGAACCACTAATGTCAAGTGCTCAGTCCAGAATAGGTCCTTGGATAGATGAAGCTTACGGCCATCATCTCTAATTTTTCTCAAAAGCAAATTATTTTTTTCCTTGTCTGTCTCTTGATCTGCCCATCAGGAAATAGGTTCCCTGCCCATTGGAACTGGAGAATCTTTAAGGTCCCTTCCAACCCAAACCATGCTGTGATTTTATGGCTATGAAATGGTCACACAGATATTTTGTCCTCACCTCGTTCCAACCCCTGATCACTCAAGGCCAGCTCTGTGAACGGGGTGCTCAGTGTGTAAAGTCCTTCCTACACCTAGGGCCTGATCTTGGCCTGGAAGTCACCAGGATTATTTGTCTAAAAACTTACTCAGATCTTAGTCCCCACCTTATCAGAGTTCAGCCAAATACAGATCATAGAATTCCAGAATGGTTTGGGTTGGAAGGGACCTTAAAGATCATCTCGTTCCAACCATAACACCTTCCACTACCTCAGGTTGCTCCAAGCCCTGTCCAGCCTGGCCTTGGACACTGCCAGGGATCCAGGGGCAGCCTCAGCTTCTCTGGGCACCCTGTGCCAGGGCCTCCCCACCCTCACAGCCAACAATTCCTTCCCAATATCCCATCTAACCCTGCCCTTTGGCAGTGGGAAGCCATTCCCTCTTGCCCATTTAAAGCCTTGTTTAGCTCTGGGTGCAAATTACAGCACCTCCTGTGCAGCAGCTTAAGCGGGTTAAATTTAAATCCAAAAAGCTTTCTCGTCATGAAAACCTTGGATTGTGGGTGTGTTGCCTGAGAGAAACTACCCTTTTATCCTGGGAAGTTTCAGGAACCTTGCTAGAGGCCGTGACAGAGACATCAAGAGATCCATCCATTCCTAAGGTGGGAAGAGCCGTACGATGGGGGAGGTTTTGGGTGGAGGAACTTGTCTGGAGAAGGACAACTGAAAACCTCCAGCCAAGATCAACCAAACTGAGTGGGGATGGGATGACTCTTCCATGGCTTCCTGGTGGAGCTTGGAGCTCCTGGAACGCAGTAATGGTGAGACTTGGTCTGAGCTGAGCCAGCGTGGGAAGTGCCGCCCAGGAGAAGGGAGTGAGGAGAAGGTCTGCAGGAGCCATCATTTCTGCAAGGAGGTGGATGTTGGATGCTCCTCATCCACAGTCCTGCTGCCTGAGGTGTCTCCTCGCCTGACAGAGCCTTTGGGATCAGCCCTGGGGACTGTGGACACCCCCTTGGGAAGCAGGTGACAGGCTCTGCCCAGCTTAAGCCTCAAGTTTACAACCCCAGCAGTGGCTGATAGTGTGGAGGGCTCAAAAAAGGATTTTCCTTTTTTTGTTCCCAACATGAATGCCATTTTTTCCCTGGGGTTTCTGGAAAAATGAAGTCATCTTCAGGCCCTCAAGTCTGTATTTTCTCTGTTGTCCACCTGCCCCTGTACGCACAGCTCTGGGTGCAAATCTGGCACACCCCGAGCGCGCACGGGGATGCTCTGCTTGGCTCCCACTGGGGTGTGGCAACAAGGACATCCCTGTGGGACACCAGATTCTGCTCCCAGGACCCCCACGTGCTGGATTTCCAGCAGATTTCCAGATGTTTTCATCAACCCCTTCAATCCCTCCTCAGAGCAACCACTGTCCTGCAACCTAACAGGAATTTTCCGCCCAGAGACTCCAAAATCCTTCTCGTTCTCCTTGAGAAACTTCACACCTGCAGGTGGCTGCCACGAATACAAGGACTTGCTTTTCTCAACCTCCTCTCACCATCCCACCTCAGCCCCCAGTGGGTGAAGGACAAGGACCCAGGACAAAGCTGTGACCTTAATAAACCCCACCAGGCACTGCTACAAAGCTGAGGAGAGCAGAAATTCATCAGTCTTAGCTGAAAATTCCTGGGAACAGAGAGATCCTGAATGTGGCTGTGAATTCTCCCACCCCAAGAACTCTGCAAACTTTGGATTTTCCTCCTTCGTGTTAACCCCATCTTTTTTTGGGAACAGAAAGAGTGATGGAGCTTAAAAAGACGAATTACCTGATCTGCATATTCAATGAAGCTCAAACGCTCCATAAACGCGACATGAGTTTTAACAGTATTTAATGGTTTGCAGTAATTAATAAGTCTTTAAAGATGTCAGACATTTGTAGATTTAAAAACTTTATAACTTTCAATAAATTCAGTGGGGCTTAATGAATTCCTGCAGATTTACACAGCTTTGGAAACGTGCTCTGTCTCAAACAACTTCACCAATGTTCGTGATTTTAAGAGAAAGGAAGAAAGAAAAGAAGGGAAAAAGAAAAAGTGGGGAGAAAAAGGAGACAATTTATTAAGTTGTGTTTTACTGGGAAACAGATGTATTTTTCATTTCATTTCAATATTTTGTTACTTGATTGATTTTTCCGAGCAGTTCTCCGAAGAACTGTTGATGCAATGAGGGGTGGGGAGCTCTGCAAACCTCCATGTCTCTGTAGTGAGACTCAAAGGTTGGAAAAGACCTCTGAGATCATCGACTCCAACCTGTGACCAATCCCCACCTCATCACCCAGCCCAGAGCACTGAGTGCCACATCCAGACATGAACACCTCCAGTGATGGGGACTCCANAGGCACTGCTGACCAGCACCAGCACCACCAGGTCTTTTCCCACTGGGCAGTTTTCCAGTCAAACATGTCCATATCAGTATGTGTATCTGTATCCACACAGCTGTGCACACACACACACAAATACATATTTAATATCTAAATCCTGCTAGTATTATTTCTGAAGGAAACTACTTCAGAAATCCAATTCCACACACGTATCCTAAAGGTCAACTTCTTACATCCATTTGGGATGAACACAAAGACTGGATATTCCAATTCCTCCCCACACCTTTGGTAATTACAGATTTCGGAGAAGCTCTTTGCCCAGAGGGAAGCAAAGTGAGAGGCAGGGGCAGGGCTGAAAGCAGAGCAGGGGGAGGAAAGGGAACATAACTCATCCTCGTGGGTGGCAGATGTGTGTGAATGGGCTGGGATTTATCCTGAAACAACTTTCCCTGCTCACACCGGAAGAAAGACAAGAGGAATCATAAAAGCAATGAGTGCACAGAGCAGAATGAGCCTTGGCTCTGGATTCTTCAGGGAGTTATTCTCCCAGGCATCTCACCAGCCTTCCTGTCGGGATCACTCATCCCACTCCTACACACTGGATACACAAACACTAGGAAATGGTCACTGGAATGCTGTCCCTCCCTTGTAAAGGCCACTCCAAGAGGGATGAGCAGGTGATGCCACAGGGCCTGTTGGCTGCTCTCAGGGGATGGGGCTGGAGGAGGAATCACAGGGGGGAATCACTGCAGGATCCAGAGGGTTGGCACTGCCTTTTCTTAGTCATCAGCACCGCACCAAGATCTGAGCAGAGGCCCCACAAAGAAATGGGATGGTGCCAAGGTCAGGATCTTGCCACAGATTCACCAGCAGGAATGTGGAACAGGTTGCCCAGAGAAGCTGTGGCTGCCCCTGGATCCCTGGAAGTGTCCAAAGTCAGGCTGGATGGGGCTTGGAGCAACCTGGGATAGTGGAAGGAGTCCCTGCCCACAGCAGAGGGTGGAACTAGGTGAGTTTGAGGTCCCTTCCCACCCAAACCATTCTAGGTGTCTATGATTCTTCACCTAGAATTTCTCATGTTTAGTGCTTTATCCACATTCTCCACCCAGCTGTGCCCAACATCACACACCTTGGGCCAAAATGGACCACTCTGGTCCTGCTCGTGTCCAGCACAAAGCGCCCTCCCGTATTCTGAAACCTCCTCCTCTTCACTCATCTCATTTTATCCCCACTCCCGTTCACCGCCGGCAACACCAGACAAGGAGCAAAGAGGCTCCCGAGCCATTATCCCAAACTCCCGCCCCTCTGTGCCTGTCAGATGCGACGGCTGGGATGCTTTTCCCTCCTCCACGGCTTTGGCAGGACCCTCTGCCCAGCAGGCAGCGGGAAGCTCGGTGCCCGGGACGGAACTCGCAGGGATGCTGCCCATCCATATGGAGAGCTGGGTACGAGCGCTGCTGACGTGCCGCTGCCTCCGCTCGTCCGACGGATCCCGGCTGCGCCTCCGGCCCCGATCCCGCCGCTCATTCGCTCACACGGATCGGCTGCTTGGACTCGCAGCATCCCGGCAGCTTCCTGGCTATCGGCTTCGCCGGGCACGCTGAGCTGGGAGACTGACAGAGGAAGCGAGGGTGTGATTGCGACAGAGGGGAAAGCTGCGGGGGAGTTTGTCTCGGGATGACGAACAGGAGCTGGAAAGGCTCAGGGGAAAGGGATGAGCAGTCACGAGAGTGGCCTGGCCCGCTCTGAGGCACGGGCTACAGCCAGGAGAAGGGGCAGCCAGGTCTCTCTCCTCGTCCCCGAGCTGATACAGCAGCACCAAACACGCTGCTGTGGCCACCAACTCGCCACAGCTGGCCACGCATTTCAGAGCTGGACTTGAACTGCTGTTAGAAAAGGTTTTGCCAAGGCCAGAGCACTCTTGTGGCTTGATAAATAACCACTAATTAATGTGTAATCTGTGGGTCTGTGTCAGAGCTGTGCACTCCTGGGGCTGATGTGATTGCCCATGAGTCTATGAGCACTGGGAAACTGAGGCACAGAGCAGTGACCAGTTTGCTCAGTGCTGCTGTGGATCACAGAGTCACAGGATGATTGTGACCACTGCAGGCCCTCTAGACTGACCCCCCTGCTCAAGCAGGCTCCCCTAGAGCAGGTTATTCAGGGCTGTGTCCAGATGGTTCTGGTATATCCCCAGTGATGGAGACTCCAGACCCTCTCTGGTCTCTGTTCAGTGTTTGGTCACTGCCCAAAGCAGAAGTTCTTCCTCCTGTCCAGCTGGAACTTCCAGGGCATCAGTCCCTGCCCATTCCTGNGCCGGGGTGATAAAAAAAAAAGTCTGTGCCCTTTTTGGATAATATAATAAAGTCTTAGATGCTTTTCGGACGTCAGCTGCTGCCAGTAATCAGCGCTTCGCAGCTGCTGAGTCACAAATAGCTTGAAAAATATTTCCAGTCCTTGCTCTCCTGAGAGCTAATCCCAGAACGGGCAGTCATAAAAAACCATAAATCCCCAAATTACCAGAATGGCCCCAGAAATCTCTTTTAAGGCGATTAGTTTGATGTCGGTTCTGGATTGTCTTTACCTCGTTGTTTCCCCTCCATGTTCCTCCCTCCTCTCTTTTCCCTGGACATCCCCACATGGCTGGAAAAGGTCATTCCTCTGTCCCTCGCTCTCCAAACCCTCCCTAACACCTTGGGATCTGCCCTCCTCCTGCTATGGACCCTGTGCCCCTTCCCCACACCTGCCCTGTCCCCTCCCAGTGTGTCCCTGCCAGAGGATGATATAAAACATTAAGCACAGAGAGATTATTTTTCTGGGGTTTCTTTGGGGGTTGTTTTTATTATTTACAGGGAGAACAGAGATGTTCCCATGTGGGCTTGTCCACAAATTTTTCACCCTTCAAACCCAACATAAACCTTTGCCACAGTTGTCTGCAGGAGACATCACCCTGATGTCCAAAGGGCTCCTCCGAGTTTGTATTGAGCTGTTCAAAATTGGTTTATCCATTATTATTATGAAGAAAAATAAGAAAAAACCAGCTCCTTTATGACACATTTTTATAAGGGAATGCCAAGCACGCTGCAAGAGTCGTCACCATTAATTAAGCAGAAGAAAGGCCAGCTGAAGCCCACGTGAGCGTGTCCATGCAGCTGTTGGCATCACTTTAAATAAGTAAACATATAAATATAAAAAACTACACCAATTCTATAGAAATGAATATATATTTGTGTAATTTTTAAATATATATTTAAGCGGGTTCAGAGGAGGCCACGGAGATGCTCCGAGGGCTGGAGCCCCTCTGCTCTGGAGCCAGTCTGGGAGAGCTGGGGGTGTTCATCTGGAGAAGAGAAGGATCCAGGGAGACCTCAGAGCCCCTTCCAGAGCCTAAAGGGGCTTATGAAAAAGAGAGAAAGGGACTTTTTACACAGGCAGTCAGTGATAGCACAAGGGGATTGGTTTTAAACTATAAGAGATGATATTTAGATTAGATCTTAGAAATAAATTCTTCCCTGTGTGGGTGGGGAGGCCCTGGCACAGGTTGCCCAGAGAAGCTGTGGCTGCCCCTGGATCCCTGGAAGTGTCCAAGGCCAGGTTGGATGGGGCTTGGAGCACCCTGGGCTACTGGAAGGTGTCCCTGCCCATGGCAGGGGGTGGAATGAGATGATCTTTAAGGTCTCATTCAACCCAAATCATTCTCAGATATGGCAGAAGATCAGGAAGCATCTGGTAATTCTTGTCAGATAAGCTCTTTCGTAAGGAGGTGATGTGGTCAGATGTTGATACTGTCAGTTTGAAGCCATTTCCCCTTGTCATTCCGTGTCCTTGTCCCAAGTCCCTCTCCAGCTCTCCTGGAGCCCCTTTAGGCTCTGGAAGGGGCTCTGAGATCTCCCTGGATCCTTCCCTTGTCCAGGTGAACACCCCCAGCTCTCCCAGCCTGGCTCCAGAGCAGAGGGGCTCCAGCCCTTGGAGCATCTCCATGCCCTCCCCTGGACCCTCCTGTGAAGGGGGTGGCTGTATCCTGACACTCTCTGGGAACAGTCCCAGTCCCAGCCCCATGCCTGGACATTGTGTGGGTCAGTGCTGGTTGTTCTTGGCCCATCAGTGCCAGGACAAGGAGCAATGCAGGCAGTGAAGGGTCCCAGCACTGCTGCATTCACTGGTGCAGACTCCCTGTGGCTCTCCCTGCTTTGCCCTGGATGCCCCACTGCTCTTCCCCTCTCTGCTTGTGACCCCAGCTTGGGACACCCTCAGTTCCAGAAATCTTATTCCCCTTCCCTTCCCAAGGACTCAGTGTTTTATGTAAGAATGGGAAGACAGGAGGCATCCACACGGAGCCAGCCTGAGAGGAGCAAAAGCCTCTATCACTCAGCAGAGAATATTTTTAACATTAACAATAATATCCGGGTGGCCTGGCCTACAAAGCGCTGCTCCAGGGCATCCGTCCCAACGTGGCAGCGTTCCCGAGTGGCTGCTGGGACTCTCTGAGCTAAGTTTAGCCCTGAAATGAGCTCAGACCCCTCGCTGAGGTCTCCGACTCGTGGTCCCCCGGCTGAGCCCGTGGAAGGAGCTTTGCTGCTTCCCCTTCCGTCCCTTGGCACCGATGGCTCCTTTGCCACGGGTGGCTCTGCCCGCGCCAGAGAAGGAGACGTAAACGCACCCGAGGGACGTGGCGGGGACACGTCACCCCCGCGGTGACAGCGCGAGGCTCTTCCTGCGCTGAAGGCTCCGAGGGGTCAGCGACAGCCCTGGGTTGGCTCCCTGCTCTGGTTTTGGCTTTGTTCCCCTCCTTGCTGCTCCCCAGGTGAAATAAAACCCCAGTGGCCGGAGCCAGGCCGCACAGACAGCGTGGGAGTGCTCCTGCGTTCCGGCCTTGCAGGACCCTGCCCCAGGGGCACAGCAGCACCCAGCCAGGAGGAGATGCCCAGGGAAGGGCTCTGGTGTTCCCAGAGATGCTCCTGGGTGACATCCCAGCATCGCCCCGGGTGTGGGGACACCCATGCTGTGTTTGTCACCCCATGGCTCCCCAGGGAGCTCCTGCTAATCCTTCCCCTGCTACAAATGCAATGGACAGAGCTGAGCTTTGCACCAAGACCAAGAGGCCTTCAAGGACATTTTTACGAAGTATTATGTGACATGGATAATAAGGAAATAAATAAGGAATAAACTGGGGAGGGGGGGGACCACCCTAGGAATGTCACAGCCACCACCAGGACTGTGCAGAGGCACAGGGGAAGGAGGGGCAGCGAGGAGCCAGCTTGCTATTTTAAGGACAAGCTCCAATAGTAAAGTAATCATCTCCCGAGCAATGCTATTTTCTGGATCCGTGCCCTCAAGTCAGCACGAAGCCACCGTGCTTTCTATTCCGGTCACACCGAACGCTTCCCACCAATCTATCCATCTTAATCCCGGCCCCGGCAGCCGCACAGCCCCACCGGGGGCCGAGGGGTGCCCGGAGACGGGGGGTTCGGAGCTGGGTGCATCCAGCTGGGTGTGCCAGCCCATCCTGGGAACACCGGACCATCCTCGCCATCGCCTTTTCCCCCCGGCGGGATGATCCTTTCATCCGCATCCTCTCTGCTGCTGCTGCTGCTGCTGCTGCTGCTGCTGCTGCTGGACAAAATGCCTCCCACGTAATCAGTTCCCAGCCTCCCTCTCCTCCTCCTCCTCCTCCTCCTCCCCCCTCCATGGCTCTCCTCGCTCCATCCCCTCCTCTGGCGCACCGCGGCTACGGATAAAGGGATCGGTCCTGCGGCGCTGGGGTCATTTCAGGAGCTGTCGCCGCCGGAGCGGCGGGGCTCTGCACGCACAGAATTCCCGTCCTCACTGCAGCAGCGGCTGGGCACGGGCAGCCCAGGGGCTGCCAGGATGCTTCACCCGAGTTGGGCACCCGCATCCCCGCTCGGGGACACCCCGCGCTGCGCTCCGTGTCCCTGTCCCCTCCTCATCCTAAAGGGATGTGCTGGGCACGGAGACACGGCACAAAACCTCCTGCACCCCCTCCAGGACCACCCCATCCCCGCATCCCATCCCCGCATCCCTCCAGACTCCCCTCTCCCCGCACCCAGCCTCTGTGCCTCTCTAAACCTCTTCCTATCTCTCTTTTTTTTTCCCTATTTTCTTTATCGGTGTGAAGAGGCAGGAGCTGCGCTTTCTGCTGCAAGGATTTCCCTGCGACTTCACCTTCAAAAGCACAAAGTCCCCAGAGCCCCCGAGGCACAAGGATTCCTCCTGCCGAGCGCTAACAAGTGGTCAGGAGCTTGGGGTTTCGGTGCTGTTCCCTAAATAGAACATTTCTTCAGAAGCCCAAAAGATTAAAAGCGCAGCTGACTTCCAAAAAAATGATGTTTGAACAGAGCACAACAGGATCTGGAGTTTGAATATATATATTTACACAAGCACTTACATAAGGACCCTCCTGGACACAAATTAACCCCCAGTTATGCTTTGGAAGGAAACTTCCCTGGGATTTTGCACTTTCTCCCTATCCAGACAATTCCCAAATACTGATCATTGCAGTTAAAATACACTGCATTGTGAAGCCTGAAAATTGCCTGATTTTGGTACTTTTTGCTCACAGACTTGGATTTGAATCCCATTTTTTTCCCCTCAAGTGCTCTAAAGCCCTGAGCTCCAAGAGGTGCCTCCCTCTGTGCCTCAGTTTCCCCAATTTAGAAACAGTCCCCACACTGGCCAGGTGACACTGAAGTTTATGACAAGTCCAAGATTTGTTTCTGATAAAAGAACCAACTGCAAATCAAAAATCAAAGCTGAGAAAATGCTCGGGGCGGGATGGTTGGAGTTTTTGGAGGAGAGAGAACTTTTTATGTAAGTTTGCTTTTTTCAGAATTTTCTAAAAAATAACACAGTCTAAAAAAACCCAATCAGAAACAGTCACAAGAGACCTGAAGTTTAAAAACATGACCTCATAACTCTTCCCTAAACCACAGACCAGCTCAAATAGGGGCATTAATCAAGTTCCATCACCAAGAGATTTGCAGTCCACAGATGACTCAGATTTGGTCTTTACGTCGATTTCCTCATTCCCATTTCTTCAATTTGCATCTTTTTCCCCTTCCCACCGCTTTTGTCTCCAGCTCAGCACAGCATTTAGCAAGGCAATGCTCTTTAAATTCACTGATAAATAAATATTTCTTTATTTGCATGTTCAGGGGATGAGTTTGGGTGAGTGAAGCTGAGGAGGAGGAGATGGGATGGGATGGG
>VZTH01005525.1:0-28372 GCA_013397815.1 Aleadryas rufinucha
AAATTCACTTTGTAACTTTAAGCCTGTTGTGCCCTTGAAGTGTTTTCTCCTGGTCCTTATCTCAACTAATGAAGCCTTTGTTAACTTTTTTTTCCCTCTCTCCTCTGCCCAGCTGCGGCAGGGGAGGGTGAGCGAGTGACTCTCGTGGGTGTGTGGTGTCGGGCCAGTGTCAAACCACGACAGCAAAGGATTCAGCAAGAGAGGTGAGTTCTGGGGAAGACTACGGGGGTGAGACCTGGACAAATAACATCAACCCTTCTCTGAGTTTTTGTTCTTTTGAACTATGTTGCTGTGAGAATTGGCATATCAGAGCTCAATCCTGCAGAACTGCTTCATGCATACAGTTATTGGAGATGGATACAGAGGATTTGCTTCCTGCATCATATCCTGCTTTTGAAATTGCTTTGCAATGTCCTCTATATGGCTTCCCATATATTGTACTGTGGACCCTTTCTTAAAAGAGTAGCTCCTTAGATACATCCCAGATCTAGTCCTGAACATTAGCTCCTCCCAAATGGTGCAATAAATTCCCATTCCTCCCCTCCTTCCCAACTCTTTGCACTTTTTGTTGTTTTTCTGACTTGAAATAAATTTTTATTCTTTTCTCATTTTTCCCATGCTGCCCAGCAGAGGTGAATAATGCCTTTTTCCTCCAGCTCTTTGCCACGTCCTGCATAGTGTGTCCTGATGGTTTTGTTGTGCCTGGCAGCTAAATATTCTTCTCCCATTTTTGTTGGGTGGCTACTTTTGCCCCAAACAGAATTTAAGGGTTTTTTTCCCCCCTCAGTTCTGAGGTTAGCGGTCTCTTGCTGAAAAAGAATGCAATGAAACAAAAATTATTAGTAGCCTTTTGTGGTAGGTTGAACATGAGCTGATGGACAGATCTTTTGACCAGTGGCGCTTTTCAAAATTTCCATATTTAAAGCCTGGGGGACATAGGAAGTGCTCTCTTTTGGTTTTGCAGCTTCCCGTGGGGAAAGGGGGGTAAAAGATGGGTCCTGAGGCTCTGTTTCTCGGAGTGGCCTCGGGCCTCCTCCCCCCCACCCCCGGCGCCGGGGCACGGCCCCGGGTGCATGTGGGAGAGCCCCTCAGAGCCCCGGGCAGCGGAGGAACAGCCACAATCGCTGCAATAGCCGAGACCACCCGGCTGAGGCTTCTGAGAATTCCCTCCCCCCCGCCCCCCGCCAACACGTGGCCTGCAGAGACCTGGCAGGGGCCGATGGAGCTGAGAGACTANTGGGAACCACGAGCAGCAAAAGAGACTTCTGTTTCCTTAAATAGTAGATAGACTTTTTAAGAACTGTAAATGCTGACCAAATAACATGTTTTGTTATCCTTTGTGCTGGTTTGTGAAGGGTAAAGAGAGAGAGGGGTGCTGGAAGAAAAAGGGAGGTTTGCTTTAATTTCTTATTATTTCTTTTTTTCTTTTAGTTCTGTTAATAAACTTTTCCATATTCTTTAAGTTTTGACCCTGCTTTTCATTCCTCCAAATCTCCTATCTCATAAAAGATAAGAAGTGCGAACTGAAACCACTACACCCGTGACCAACAAAGTCCGGCTGCTGCACTGAGGAGTGGGTTCCGTTTATGCGGTGCTGCAGAGACTCACCTATGACATGCTTTTCACATTGCATTTTAACTTCTAGCTATATTGGGAGTGCCAGACATGCAATGGATTTTGTTTGCCTTCTCCTTAGATGCTTGACTAGAGTTTGAACACATTTCTTGGAGCAGAATTAGTTCGTTCCTGATATGCAAAATGCACATTTGACCTGTCATTCCATGCACAGACTTTGACCCCAAGAACCAAATAACCAACTACCTGTTGAAAGGTAACAGGTCTTTGGAATCCCATGACCTCAAAAACAGGACTAAAGGATGGAAACTGTTGGAAAGACATCTCACTCTCATAAAATCTCTTTTCTAAATCTGGGGATTCTCTGCAGATGATTCTGGCTTTAGCAGGGAAAGTAGAAAACAGGATGAAGAATAGACAGGTTTTTATTGATACAAGTCTAATTTTGAGAGAGTGTTCTCATCACATGGCATGTGTAGTCTTGTCCCTTTTTAAAAAGTCTTGATGCAGACTGTTTTCAGTGTCCCCATTTCTTTGGCATGGTTAATGGGTGGCAGTTCAGATGTTACCTGAACGCGCCCTGTTCCCAGTCACTCTTCTCCTGTTCGCCTCTAGGGTCAGATTACCCTCTTGCTACTTTTAACTCCTCAGAGATTTGTTTCATCTTTAGGCCTTGGGTGCAAACAGTGCACGTTATACATAAATTGTAATGAGAACCACAGAAGTTTGCTCAGAGTAATACAAATGCAAAATTCAGTAGGTCATGAGACACCAGAAACCCTCACAAAAAACCTTTGAGAGTTGTCCACTTGTCTGGAGTTTCAACCAATAAAGGATGTCTTAAATCCCCTGTTCCTTTTCAAGCTGACTACTCAGTAAAAACTATTAACACTTTGCTGTGCTTCACATCAGGGAGCCAGAGAGCCAGACTTTGTCACATGTGGAACTTCATGTGCTGTCCAGCAAATTCTTTTCTTCACAGTGAAAACTGAGCTGAAAATTTCCTTCAGACAGCTGAGTGTACTGGAGAGTATGATACAATCCTGAGGTCTTAATGGAAAACTGATAATGGCAGCAGGTGGCATTACATAGGAAAATGTGAAAAACTGAGCATCACTAAAATCTACGTTAAAAGTAGTGAAATCTGAAAGATAATAAGCAGAAAACTGAAATTTGCACTGAGGCCTATATTTGATTCTGTAAATTGAAACATACATGGTTATAGAATTGCCTAGAAGTAAAAAAATAAGAGTAGCATGCTGATGGGAAAATAAAATATCACTAAAAGCAATCTCTAATTTTCAAAAAAGCAAGGAGAACTTAATAGTAAGAAAAGAAAATCTGACCAATGATTTGCCATTGGTTTGAATGGGACCTAGAATTGTTTCTTGTTCTGTAATTGGAGCAATTAAAAACAATTGTGGTAACAATACACTGCTGTCAGCTTCCTCTGCTTCCTCACCACCAGTGATGGGTGTCCAGCACTCCAGTGCAGGGTTACTTGTAGAAATC
This sequence comes from Aleadryas rufinucha, assembly GCA_013397815.1. Classification (NCBI taxonomy): domain Eukaryota; kingdom Metazoa; phylum Chordata; class Aves; order Passeriformes; genus Aleadryas; species Aleadryas rufinucha. The sequence continues at coordinate 3,088 of VZTH01005525.1, forward strand.
CTGGTAATCTCAGCTCCTCCAAGTTGCCCACAGTTTCTGTTGAGATAAAAAAAAGTCATCTGTGAGCAGCCCTGCCTTCTAGATCTCAGTGTGTTTGGTGCACAATTGTTTCTCTTCAGTTGTCACAATAGCTTTGTGTTCCTCTAGTACCCTGAGAAACACACATTCAATTTCTACACTCTTGCTAACCAGGAGTTGGACAAATCCACAGGATTTGAATATTTGACCCAAAAACCTACTGAACTCAATTGGTTTTGACTGCTGCTTGCTGGTTAAACTCCCGCTCTTCCACACAGTGTTCATGCCATATGAAACACATACTCCCTTATGTAAGATCAGAACATCTGACATTTCTTCTGAGACGGTAGGGAAATAAAATCAAAGCGTTATGGGATTCGGTGGACTTCCTCCTGGTGATTCATTGGGTGAGGTACTGACCATCGCCTGCCTCATGGATGGATGCGAGAATGTTTGGACTAACTTGCTGTCTCAAAATCTGGATCTTTAGCTGGGTTTATCTAAATATCTGAATCTTAACCCTGCTGAAAAAAACTCTGTGTTTTTTCTCTTTCCTTGTGATCTCAATGAACTTAAAATCCCGCTATGGAAAAAAAAAAAAATGCAAGCAGTTTTTATATATTTCCCTAGGATAGTGCCTTTAAACAGTAGCATTTCTAGTCTGAATTTTCCAGCCATGTGCTCCACTGCAGTACCTTAAGTTCCACATTCTGAGAATCTGAAATAAAAAGTTGAAGACTGCTCATATAGACATTATTTTTACCAGTTAAGTCACTGATTTTTCCACATTAATGACAGGATAAAAGATATCGGGCTTCAATTCAGATTATGACAGTATCTAATGTCTTTTCCACATACAACTTCAAACTAGGAGAAGACTTCCTCTCTTGTTTTCATGCGAAATTTGTGAATTCCAGTATGTATATTTTTCCAGCTGTAGTATTTTATTTGAAATTGGAAAATGCCAGTTGAAATATCACCTTTCCTATGGAAAAGTTGCTAATACTGAATCTTAGCAACATAAATGTATTTGAAGTACTCAGGTTAGATGTTCTCTACGCATAAAGCAGTGTCCTGTAACGATCTGAAATCATTCTCCATAAGTGTCAACACCTGGACCTTGGCTTGTTTCCCCATATAGAAATCCACCACTACAAAGTTGAAGGACAGAAGGGAGTGTGTTACATCTTTAGTCTAAGGTCACTCGAGGTAAACCTTTCCTTTGTAAATCTATCTTATGAAAAACGGCCCTGTTGAAGTATCCACCTGGTTTTCTTGGGAAGGACTGAATAAAAGCAGCTACTGCTGTATTTTTGGGATTGACTTTTCATCCTCATTCTGGAAACTGCGTCTGGGGAAGCAGCTGACAAGGGAAAATCATGGCCTGTATGATAATCGATATACTATATAGACCATATGCACTGACTTTCCTGTTACAGAGAAAGTTTGTTACTGCCTACACAAGGCAACCTAGCATTTTCCTGCTTCAGTGAACCTGTTAGTGTGAGATTCTTGAGACATAGCCTCTCCTGTGCTTCTGTCATGGGGTTTTCTCCTTCTCCAGTTCCTCTTGTCCCACAACAGTAGCTCAGCCTTGCCTTCTGTTATTGCCTGGAGCCTCTGGCTAGGCTGGAAAAGAAGTGATGTTTCTTCCCACTTTCCATGCTGCCTGGCTGGTCCAGCCTTGGCTCTTTGCAGCTTTGAAGTCTGGCAGGTTTCAGGGGTTAGCTGGTGCAGCCCACTGTGACATGGGATATTGTCCCCAGCAGCAGGAGTCTCAGGCCAAAAGCAGTACAGCTTCTAAGTGTCTTGATGCAGAGATCCAGTCTCTCACCAGGGTGAAACTGGAGTATGTGCACTGCACTGCCACCATGGGAACTATACTTCTGCCAAAACAGTGGCAGCCAGGCTGAGTGAAACCACATGTCACCTGCTAAGCTAAGCAGTGAAGGCTGCAGTGCAGAGATGCTGCTATGTAAGACGTACTTACACAGGGTTTTAACCATTGGTGTGATCCTGGTAAACATTAAAATGTGATGGGCACAGTGAAGTTGAAGAACAGTCTTGGTTTAACCAGAAGAACTGGTCTGAGGGTTTGGTGACTGCTCAGGAGCAGTGCAATTTACCTTCGTGTTCAGGCTGAGATATTTGGTTGCACTCAGCACAGCAGATGCTCTTGGATGGGCTCTGCCTTCATCTGAGAGTCAATAACTTCAAGAAGTTGAGGGCTTTGAAGGTTGGGTGTCTTGACACTAAAATACATTGCCAAAGGACACACCGAGAAACTCTAGTGACAAAGGTAGGAAAAATAATGTCAAATTTACTGTTTTATGGCTGTTCCAGCACATAGTTTTCATCTATGACTTCTCCAGATGGAAAATATTTCTTGCTTATTCAGTGCAGCATGTATGGACAGCATGTATGAGCAGTGTGTCTATGCATATGATGCATATACACGTATGCATACATGCATATGCGTATATATGCAGCAGCTTTTATTCTCACTGATCACATCTCTAATTGTTTGAGCTTCACATTTTGTAAGCAGGCACAGCTCAGACTCTCCAAATGTTCTTTTGCTTTTCCCTGAAGTTCTGCTGATTGTGCATACGGAGCAGAGAAATCTGACAGAATTTTGTCACCACCATCTGTAGCTGGTGTATGCAACATTAAATAGAGTTAGTAATCTGTACCTATCAGTTTTCATTCTGATTGCTGCACTGACACACCAAATTCCTGCTCAGAAAGGTATAGATAAGTCTTTGAAGACTGTACATCACCTGTTTCTCCTCCTCTCAGTTTCATCGCTAAAGAGAGTTTAATTTACCACGTAAATTAAAATTTCACCAGTTGCGCTCCGCAAGGATGATCAGCTTTTCATTCCCCTTCTCCTTGTGCCCCCATAAGAAAAAGAAATGCCCAAATGAGCACTTCATTTTTCCCATAAAGCTGACTAGTCATACTTTGTTTATTAATCTTTGTGCTGTTGCTGGTCTCTGTTTAAACATTTTGGAATTTTACATGATCAGCAACTTGGACAAGACCTAATGGACTCTAAAAGGATTATATTAAATGCTAACAATAAGATAATGTGCCATTTAAATAAAGAAAGACCATTTTAGGGGCCTTTTGCTATGACATAAAGCATCTTTGACTATTTTGGAAAGAAAAGTAATCCCTAAATATAAGACTTTAAAAACAGATAATATAAAACTCCAAAATAAACTCACCCCTCCTTTTGGAAACAGTATCTCTCTTTACTCAAGCTAGACAATTTCATAAGTCATCTTCATTTTTTGAAAAAGACATCCTAGAATGGCTGGCAAATCCGGTGATCCGATGGAAAGAATTTCTGGATGTTCAGCCAGTCTGATCCATGTTTTGACATTTTATTCAAGGGAATAAAAACTGTTTTTCCCCCCATTACTACAGGCTACTATTACAATAATTTCATGCAGATCTGGTTACATGCTCACAGAAAAGTCATCAATGTATTGGAAGAAACGAATAAGGAAAACTATTTCTGTTTATGCAGAACTCCTGGAGGTGCAATGCAGGTGATTTGCTCTTTTGTGGTGCAGCTTGCCATAGATCCAAGTCAGCAGCTCAGCACTGTGCAGCAAAACCCTCAGTGATGGCTGTTACTGTTAGCCTGGAAGGCCAATAACACCAGTCATATCTAACTTGTCCCTAGAAGATCAGAGACATACATCCCCACACTAGACAGCTCAGGGAATGGTGGATGTGTTGAATGGTCTAACTAAAAAGTAGAAAGATACCATGTGCCCTCCTAGAAGGAACATTTCAGAAACTGCTTTTTTTTAGGTGAGATTTTAGGAAGTGTGTGTTGGGTGCAAGACATAGGGTGGGAAGAGGGTTTTATTTAAGTACGGTTTCATTGTGTTCTCACCTCTGGAAACAGACACATTTTGGGCTTCTTTTCGGAAGCCTTCATACCAGGAGAACCTATGATTCAACACACTAACCTGCAGTTTCTGGCACCATCATGGTTAGTGACTCTACTTCTGATGTCTTTTCTTCTAGTTTCTGACTTACCTTGCTGAAAGATCTGAGAGCTGGCTGCAGTGTAGTGTGAAAAAATCCAGTCATGCACTTTATAAACTGCAGTGTCTTGGGGAAAATAACCACATTCTCTTAACTTTTCTCCTCCACACTTTTGAGGTCTAGTTGTGTGAGTTGGAAGTCCTGTCAGACTAAAGACAGACACAGTCACAACTTGGGTGTTGCACTCAGGCCACAAAAAACAGCTTGACCTTTTTTGGTGTATGAAGGTGAAATCCCAAATCTCAAAACCAACCCCACCATGGGTTCTGTCTTACTATTGAGCACAGTTCTTGCTCCAATACCCCAACCAAGATTTTGGCTTTTAAATCAGTCTTTTTCTGTTCAACAGAAAAGGTGCCAGTGGCACACACCACGTGCAACCCTGTAGTTCTTCCTAAGGGACCAGGTAGAGGGCATGACAAAGTGGGATGGGGAACCTACATGGAGACTAGAAGCTTGGATATAGGAACTGCAAGGAAAAACAACAGCCAAAAAGCATCCATCCCGGAAAATTACTTCTCCAGTGTCTGTTGAGCAGAGCTGATGGTACTTTTGACCCTGATTAAGGGACTTCTTTTGCAGTTACAACCAGCAAGTAGTGAAGAATCTGATGAGGGCTAGTGGGGCCCTGACTTCAGCCAGGTGGAGGAAAGGGACAACTTGGTTTATTGAATTGTATGGATCCAATGGCCTGGCACATCAGTCCCACAGAAAGATAAAGCTCTAGTGGACACTGGTGCATAGTGTACCCTAGTGACATCAGATTACAAAAAGGCAGAATCCACCTGTATTTCTGGAATGGTGGGAGGATCCCAGGACCTCTCTGTGTTGGAAACTGAGCTAAGCCTAGCTGGGAATGAGTGGTAAAAGCACCCCGTCATGACAGGCCCAGAGGCTTTGTATATCTTTGGCATAGACTACCTCAGAAGAGATATTTCAAAGACCCAGAAGTGTTCTAGATACCCCATCTGGAGTACTGTGTCCAGCTCTGGGGTCCTCAGGACATTAAAGACATGAGTCTGTTGGAGAAGGTCCAGAGAAGGGCCATGAAGGTTGATCAGAGGGCTGGAACACCTCTCCTATGAAGACAGGCTGAGATGGTTGGGATTGTTCAGCCGGGACAAGTGAAGGCCCTGGAGAGAACTTAGAGCAGCCTTCCAGTACCTAAAGGGAGCCTGTTACAAAGGTAGGGACAAACTTTTCTTGTCCTTAATAACTAGAGTATTAAAAATAACTAGAAACAGCAGCTTATTTAGAAAAAAAATGGATTGGGACTCAGATGTGAGGATTTGTGGGGAGAAGGGGGTTACCTAGGTAGGTCTTATGTTTATAGGTGATGTGTGTCTGCCATACCCCAGTGGGCTATGGGAGTAGTGCAGAAGACCGCAATGAGACAGGGCTGACTTACTGCTCCTCTCTGGGCTGTCAGTGCATCTGCTGTAGATCTGAGGTATGCAGGTGTTAACTGCAGTGATCTGTGCAGATGTGTGGGACTAAAGTCCACAGTCCTCTCCTTCAATATAGAAGGGATTTCTAGTTGATGTTGTATCCTGTGGGGTAGCCCCAATCCTGCAGCNCCCCTGGCGGGAGACTTCTGTGAGAGTTGTGGCTATCTCATCATAGCCACGCTCTGGCAGCGTTAAGTTGATGCAAAAGACATGAGAGGAAGAATCCAAATAAGCAGTTGTCTGATGAAGAGAGTTGGCTATTTAAAGTTCCTGCGCAGCAGCCAAAGCATAAGTTTGTTGATTTTAATTTTTGCACAAATGGGCTCTGAAGCTGAACACTTGTCACCACCTATTTTGGGAGATATTAGTCTACTAGACAAATCTCTTTAACGACAATCTTGTTGATAGGTAAACGACTTTCCGTGAGTCTCTTTTCCAGTCTTGCTTTTTAGCTCATGGACAGTATCAAGATGCTTTTTCAGAGTTTCCTGATTTCCTCTGCTTTATGCATCTTTGCAAGGGATCCCAGAATGAGTTTACTGCTTGTTTGGAAACAAGAACAAAAATGTAGAAATTCAAACTCCCTTCCAATTATGGTCTCTTCCCAGTGAGTGCCTGTGTACCTTCATGCTTCATTTGTAGTCTTCTGTGTCCCCAGGGAACAGGAGTGTGAGCAGGGATGCAAATGTCATGTTGCTTGTTTTGCTGATGGTCTCCTCTTGCCAGCTGTGAGCCTGCAATGGGGATTCCCTGTCCAGCCTCAGTGGGAAGCACATGGACCAGTGAGGCCATGACCACAGCATGTATTTGAGACTGAGAATCATGATGAGGGCACTGAATGACACACTGTCAAAGCAGTAGTACTGCTCAATGCCACTGCAGTGAAATGGGTCTTGGAGGAAAAATACCAAGCCCCTCAGACATTATCAGTCACTGAAACGTGCTACCTCCTGACATTTTCAGTTATCTCCTTGAAGTTTGCAAAGTATCTTCCAATTAGCTGCAACATAACTACGATGAGAATTAAAGTATAGTTCTGCCCCTGGGCTTCTTGACTTGTGTAACTCCAAAAAAGTACACTGAGTAAAGCTACCAAGTAATATGTGTAGGATGTGTTGTACCAGTGGCTTAACTTCCTTGCAAACACCAGTCTTGGGTTATTTGGGTACCTACATATCCACCTCCAGCCATACTTTGACAGGTCTAATGACATTTGAGTTTGCGTACTAATATTCTGCTAAATAGGGATGAATTTCTGAACTGGAACAGAGAACAAGAGTGTGCAAGGGATGAAGTTTGCATTTGATTCTGTTTGGTAATATTTGAAAGAACGGTGCAGATCAGGAGTCAGGCTACCGGACTGCAGCAACTGCATGAGTATGTTATCCTTCCTCCCCCTACACTGCTTGAATCAGCCCTTGTCAGGCTGCTCTGGCAGTCTGCAGGTGTGTCTGTGCTGGGGGAGAGAAGCTGTGTCTGCCTGCCCAAACTCTGTGAGGAGAGGCCCAGGGGAGATGGGTGTTGTGAGAGTGGGAATGCGGTCATGCTGTGGGGTGCAGCTGAGCACCTCCAGGGGTTGTGCTCTGCACTCCCATTGCAGCGTGTGTGTGCAGACACCACTCTGCATTATGTTGGTTTGTAACTACAACAAGCATTTAAAAAGTGTCTTTTTTTTTTTTTTTTCCTAATCTGGTGCAATTCCCAGCTGAGTAATGGGCCCACGGAGCATGGTAAAAAAATACCACCCTCTGAGGGTGCCAGAACAGCCAGTGCCTGTCAGCTACTACTGTTCACTAGGGTGGCATGCACAAAGATAGAAGTGACAGTCATGTCATACTTGCATGCAGTGGACTTGGATTTCCTCCACAAGCCCACAGATTCAGGAAGTTCTTAGGTTATGGTAATATAATTACTCTAATATTGATTTTATTTGGCATAGATATATTAGTAGCACAAGTAGCTCCAATTTCTTCCCTAGTTAGAAGTCCATCTGGTCACAAAACATAAGGGAAAATAACAGTTTGATACAGACTTCAGTTAAATCTAAGGATCTAGGCAATCTAGGAAATGCAAATTCTGTGAGGACCCTGGAAGCAGGACTGTGTATACAGCCAAACTAAAATGGAAACACAGCAGAAGTGAGGCTTAGCAAGTCAGTAAATGGAGATGAGTAAAGGGATATGTTTTAAAAGACTTGTGGAATACAAACAGTATAGTAGAGGAATACCAGAAGAGGGAAGACCACAATAAATGAGACAAATCTGTATGTTTGTGGATGTGTCAAGCAGGGAAAATATAACTGGTTTTTTAGTTACAGGAAATAGCATTTTGCTACAGTGGAAGAGTTGAATGAAATTGAAAAGGCAGGACATAATAAAAACAGATTTTCTTTGTCCCAGCCCATTGATGTTGACTCAAATTCAGGTATGATCCACTGGCTTTCGTTAAAGGTTCCAGTTTTTCATAAAGAAACACAACAAGATGTACTTCTCCAGCAGTAGTTCCTTCCTTGAAGAGTGAGATGCTTAAGTCAGAGCACAACTGTTTTTGTTTCTCTTGGCCTCCATAGACATTGATGACATGGTGCCATCAGTGAATCAGAAAGCTCAAAGATATAGTTTGGAGTTAGTGTCTGTGTTGTTCAATGTATATAATACTATAATTGGTCGTATTTTTAATACTATAATTGGTCCCAATTTTAAAAAAAAAGTTTCTTACACTTTCTGTAGTCTCTGTGGTGTGACTAAGATAACTAAATATATTGAATGGGAGTCTGTACATCTATGCTGGGATGTGTTGCAATATCCTGAAAAAGTCCCCTTGTTCTGCAGGGCACAGCCTGCCTCTTGAGCTCAGAGAAGAACACTGTTCAGAAGAGATTATTGCCTAAGGGTAGGATAGGGCCTGTGCCAAAGAGGAAGAAGCTGGTCCAGAGAGTTCTTGCACAGTGCACTGGGGATGGGGCTGGTCCCACAGCAGCAGACAGCAGTGGGAAAGAAAGCTGGAGTGCAGGATCCTGAGAACACAGCCAGTGAATCCTGCCCAGGGGACCAACAGCAGACCCTCCGCAGCCAAACCCAACAGATCCCGGGACTGCAGATTGTCTTGACAACAGATGGATATACGTGTTTGCTCTCAGTCTGAAGTCTGGTCACAGTCCTTGTCAAATCCCCAAAAATGTTGCCTTCTGCCAGCAAGCATTACTACTGTTTTATCTGGATTGAACCAAGAGTTTCAGACTTTCATCCAGACACTGGGGGCCACTCTGGATTTACACTGGAATAACACCAATGTTACTGAGGTCAGAGTCTGGCAGTGGGTGAACAGAAACAGAAATAGCTGCATATCATGCAAAGGAGACAAAGAAATTTGTCATGAACTGTGATGGGACAGAAAATCTAAGAAGGTTCATGAGAGTAGATGGACTTAAAATATATTTTGCCTTTTTAAAAAATACTTTTATGACCTATATAATTTAATATACAAAATATGTATTTATTTGTGTTTATTATTTGAGCTTTTATATATAATGAAAAGAGGGAGCCCAAGTTTTCCAGATTAAAAACCTGTATAGATGAAACATGCATACTAGATATTTTTTGGAAGAACGTTTCAACACCAATGTCTGTCTTCTACTTCCCTGAAGGTCTACAGGGTAAAAGGATGGTCCAGCTAATCAAAAAATATGTATATCAGAGTAGAACTCACAGATTGAATATCTCAGGGCCTGCGTAACTCAAGTCAGGATAAGAACTACCTTATTTATATTTCTGCAAGGTAAATGCAAATAAAACTACACCCTGGCAAGGATTTCTGTTTTAACTCTAGGTCTTTCAGAGTAAGACATCTTCCCCCCTGCAAGCAGAAATTAGAAATGAAAGTACAAATAGGGCTTAAAGTTTATTTTAAGAAAGAAAAATAGCACATAGAAGGATAAGTGAAAGCTCACAAATACAGAGAGACAGCTTTTGAAATTAATCCAAAAATAAGAACAGATTAGATTGTGTTACTCTGCCAAAGGGACAAGTTCATCTGTTGTTGGACAAAAGACTCAATTCATTAAAAATTACTTAGGTGGATACTGATATTTTTGATGTTTCGCCCTCTACATTAGAGTCAAGATGGTGATTTCTACCTGATTTAAAATTGAAAAAGGCACTTTTGTGGCATAGAAGATACACGAGAAAGCTCAATTAAAACGTAAAGCCAATAGCCTTTTATGTTGAATTAAAATGCTTCAGCCAGGTATCTGGAGGATGTCAGTAACAATGTTTGAGTGGGAATGGGTCTGGGCCAGAAGTGGCTTTTTCTTCTGTCCTCTTGTGATTGCAAATCACTGTCCTTTAAATCATAAGCAAAAGCAAGAGAATCATGACAATGAGAGGCCCATGCCTGCTTTGAAAAAAACAGTCTTCCAGAAAAGCTGTCATAATAGAGTTGATCAGTGTGGATAGGATGGGAAGTTATTGCATAGGAACAGGAATAGCATGAAGTACATCCTGACTGTACCACCTCTGCAGGCTCCATCTCTGCTCACTCACGGACTGCTGTGCTGGCTCTGCCAATAAAGCTGTCTGCAAGGGGGGGTTCATCTGTGGTGTGCAGGTGGGAGCAGAACGGAGGTCAGTGAGCAACAAGGAGTGCAAGATGTTGTTCTGGGGACACTGCTGTAGGTCAAGGTCACTCATGCAGGCTGTAAAGCTATTTGTAAATGCATGCCTCTGATATTTTCATTGTTTTCTGATGGCCAACAATTATGTCAGGTGTGCCAAACCATGTCTTCCTTCCTCTTGTGCACTAATGTCAACAATGGGAAGGAATAACAGCAGTTTTTCCACCTAACACCTCTATGAGTGGTCTGGAGGAGACTGACACTTGGCAAACCCCATGATTCATGGAGGTAGATTTTATTAAGATGCAGGCTGCAAACTCCCTGTATAGTAGCCACTCCTCTGCCTTTGTCTTTGAATTTCTCATAACCCAGAGTAGTTTTTAAGCAAGATCCTCGATGGTAATGCCATTATGAGTCCAAATTGAAGGTATTCAAAAATAGCACTCGGTTGTGACCTCAATGTCGACACAAACTTTTCAAAGGTCTGTGTTTCTGCCATGTTCTTTATATGTTGGAATTTTTTGGGGATATGAAGTCTAAAGAGTTATACTAATGGGCTTGATAGTCCCTGCCCAACTGCACATGACCAGTTCTCTGTCCTAAATAGAGATTGTCAGAACACACTTAGAGAAAATATCTTCTCATAAAAAGCAGGAGGCAGAAGTAGCACCATTGATTAGTGCCACAGATACTTCCCTGAAGTGTAAGTCATATTCAATTGTCTAAACATAACTGTAATACAAATAATAGAAAAAAAAATAAGATCATAGTGAAGGTAAGCTTAACCAAGTCAACTGACAGAATGTAGTGCCGTCTCCTGTTCATTTTTGTAAACCCTGAGAATCAGTATTACCCCTTTTTTAGGATGTATAATGATATTCAGACATAGTTTTATACTTTTTGCTTCTCTGACTGCCATTTCTTCCTTTTTCAGTTCATACTAATCTCTTAATATAAAATAACTCTCTTTCAGGAGCATTCCTACAACATGGTGTGTCTTGTTCTAGCCCTGTAAGTTTAGTGATAACACCTGGAGGCACCCTCAAAACAGTTAATTACAGTCTACTCCCATCACCTTTTACACCTGGCTGCCCTCCTTGCTCTTATGTCCTCCCCATATGCTTCCTGGATCTTTGGGGTTGAAGTCTGTTCTTATAAGCCTTTCTGCAATAGCATCCTATAATGTGTGTTTTGGTTGCTAATGCTGTGTCCATTTAGGGAGCTTTTGTATATCTTTTGTACATATATAGATATAGGTAGATATAGATATGTATATGTGTGGTCTACATAACTACAGGTGCAAAGGTATGGGTATTGAAAGCCTTTCCTCAGCTTGTCATGATGTAAGATGAATTAACTACTGAGCTCTGTAAACTGACCATGTCATTCCCCTGTGGGCAGAGAAGTATAAATAATCTGTGAAAGGGGAAGATGTGAATAAGTTGAAGTGGAGCTGCTAGTAAAGGTTTGTGTAGGTATGGAGGGAAGGTAGAGGTTTTTCTTCAGGTGGATGGGGGACAGCAGTTCAAGATTAATACAGAAGACCTACAGATTCTGTAAGGTTTTGTGGTGTGTGCTCTTACAGACTGTGGAAAAATATAACCGGTCTTTGCAGTTGAACAATTTGAGGAAAGCAGTGAAAGATAAGAAATAATTACATGAAGAAAATAATTTTGTAAGCAATTGAAATTCTGCTGAAGTGACTGTTTCAAGAAAAAAAGAAAAACCTTTTCTAAATGTATTGAACAGATCAGTGGTTGGAAGACTACCAATATGGTGAAAAGAACACCTCTGGTGGGCAAGAAGCTAAGGAATGAGGAAAAAATCTGTCTTATTTTCCAGTCAGTGTTCTTAAATTTCTCTAATGAGCAGTATATTTATTTGCTGATTCAGATTGCCTGTGAAATAATTAGGATAGCTTTTGATTGCTAGAATAAATTCCTGATGAGACTGGCAGCGGGAGCTGGGGCTCAGTGAGAATCCCTGCTCAGTGATGCAGAGAGGTTTATGCAGAACAGCCACCAAAATGGATGATCTGGCTGGTAAAAGACATGCACAATCACACGTAAAACTTCAAGCCCTAATATGCCAAGTAGAGATCCTTCTTGGTTTCCTTTGGGTTAGTCTCTCACCTTGCAGAAATCCATCACTGCTTCACAGGAACAAACTCTTAAGTGTTCTGGTGGTAGGTAAAACTATGACTGAAAATGCAGTTCCTGTTTGATGAAAAATAAATGCCATCCTGCTGAGAGCAGCTACAGCCTTGGAGTCAGCAGCGCTTGGAAAGGATGAATTATCCTTATAGTTCTCTTGAACTATCAAGCAGCTTAGGAGCTCCTGGGGATTAATTTAGAATGGAAGCTGCTCTGAAGCACTGGCACTTCCTCTGTCTCGGCTCTACCTGTTACGCCAAAACTCAACCAGTGCCATTAGTTTTATGTCTGGAAAATATTTTTCTGGCTCTTCATGTGATCTGCAAGGTTGTTTTGTACCTAAGTAGATGAAAGGGCTGGACTGAGGCATTCAGAAGAAAAAATGGATTGCATTAAGTAAACTGTGCCCAAAATTTTTGTGTTCTATCCATTAATTGCTAAGTAATAATAACATCTGTGGTAAGGATGTATTATTTTACCCAGTTTCCAGTTGCAGAGCTCAAACTTTTTCCTAATTCTCAGTGCTAACTTCTGCCATTTGGATTATTAGATAGTGCACTGAAAAATGAATTCTCAAGTATTATGGATCGGCATTTCACAGCATGATGATAGAAGTCAAGTCTGGTTTTATTGTAGGTGCCAACATGAAAGCTTTTGCCTCTCAACCTCATAGTCTATGGGCGTGAGGAGCACTCATCAAGTCCAGCCCAAGTCTCCAGTGTATTCAGTATGTTAGATCAATGACTTTGGTTGTTGCTTTTTTTTTTTTGCCCTTTTTTCCCCCTCCCTTCTCTCCTTCTTTCATGTATTTCTCCTTCTATTGAAGCAGACTGCTGCTTCAGGACACAGGTTTTCCATTTGTTGTGTCACAGGTGGTGCTGCTTCAAGACGTTTTTATAATTCAGGGGTGATAGAGAGATAAAGATCAGCAAGTTTGTAAACTTTCTGTCTGGTCTCTCAAGAGAGTTCACTCACAGTATCAGATGAAATCTGTGGAGCGCAGATTGCACAACAGCAGCGTACAATCCAGAGATGCTTTTGTTAATGGGGGAATACTGGGCTTTTGGAAGATCTGTCCCAGTAAAGAATTCAGGGCATGCAGTTCAGTTCCTGTGAGAGCTGGTATATGGGCATATCTTATCCAGGAGATCGGAACAGACAATTAAAATACTCTGTCTTGGCTGAGGGGTATGTCAAAATGTAGTTAAATGGGATGGTTGAAGAGCGGAGAGGAAATGAGCCTGCTGGGACATCTGAGTCTAAAATAACATTCAGCTGTTAAATTGCAGCTTCATGACTATTTTGAGGCAGAGATAAGTTTTAGATACCTGGAAGTTGTGCAGTGATCCAGCTGGCTATCAAGCTTTTCATGCAGCTGGCATCATGTGGAGCTGGGTTTATTCTAGATAAAGTGAGATTATTAATACTTAATAGTGAAAGCTGTTCCATAATATTTTCTTTGACACCTCTTCCCCAGGTATGTTTTACAAGTGTAAATTTCACTCATGTGGGTGCTTTCCTACTGACTGGATTTCTTTAAATTAATCTTGTTTCTGGTTGCACTAAAGTCAAAGATTTTCATTACTCTTTCCTCTCTGTATGACCTAGTGCTGTTTAGATATTTAAATTTTGTGCTTTGGTTTAGTTATCAAGCCACACAGTTGCCTCTCAAGCTTTCTTCAGTTTTTCAAAAATAACATTATTTATTCATATTTGCCAAGCAAGTGAGGTGTGGTGAGGACTTAGTGAGACAGGGAAGACTGAATCAGTTTTACCCTCTTAAAAACAACATTTAAAATTGTTTTGTAAAGTGGGTTCTTTCAAAACAGGCCTCTGTCTCTGTGCTCAGAGACAGTAGGTGTTAAAAGAAATTTTCACTTCCATTTTACATCAAAATAATTTCACTGAAGCAGGTACAGAGTACTATTTATTATTTTGTTGCCTTTTTGCCTCATGTTAAATCTATAGCGGTTAGACAGTTCTGCGCATGGATTACATTCCCATCTCTCACTAGATTGGTATGTATAAACTGGTGAGAAAGTCAGGAAATTCTCATTTTCTTTATGTATGGAGATACTATTTTACATATAATATTCTTCCTCCTCTGGGAAAAGCTTTTCTCATCTCTGTGCATTTTAATTCCTTGATATTTCTTAATCTTTGATGGTATTGGCAGTCAAATGCGGAGAAGAAAAAATGAGTATCTAGAAGAGGGAGTCAGGATTTAGCTCAATGCAATTGACTTTCCTTTTCCTGGCTTCCATATTGAAACCTAAAGGAAGCTATTACTAGAAAAGTAGGGAAGTAACGCTGCTGGATCGGAGCTATGACGAGATAGCCACNGGTTACAACAGGGAAGGGGAGGGGTGTCTTAAAAACATTTATTATTAGATATAGAAACTGAACCCACATAATACAATTCTGAGATCTTCTAGTGCTCCTGCCCTTGATTTCTGAAATATTAAGGGAAAATTCTGACAGTATTTGAAAATGAATGATTACTAACACAGCACTGGCTAAGAGGCAGCAGACCAAGTGTGGATAGAGGCTATATTAGTTTTCACTGCCAGTGAACTCCTTTCCTAAGTTTGACATGTCTATTATTCCAGATCTGAGACACTCCTTACAGCAAAAGCTAGGATTCTATAAGCAGTACTATTTAAATCCAGATTATTTTAGCTTTTTTGTATTTGATCCAAGATTGGAGAAGGGGGAGGGGAACAGTCTCTAGGAACTCAAATGCCAAGCTGGTGATTATTCTATTTCTCCTTGAAAAGGATGCCAAATTCTTCCATCACACAAGCTTTCTGTACTGCTTTTTCTACACCACTGCTTGCAGTTCATATATGTTATGGCAGAGATCCAAGTGACTTCAGTAAAAGCAGGACCAAGAGGGAGAGGGTGGAGTGAAAGGTTACAAGTTCACCAAGAAGCAATTCAAATCAAATTGAATCATAGCATCTTAAAGTAGTTATTTAGAATAACCATGTTGTCTTAAATTGATCACCCTGAGTAATAATCCATTGATTGCCAGGTTGCCTTTTTATTCCCTGCCTTGATGGACACTTTGATGTCTTAAAATTTGTTATGTAAATCCCATGAGAAGTTTCATCTGAATAGTGTCACTGAGAGAGCTTGGTGGAAAATGAGGGGAAGGGCTATGTTCAAGCCATAGAGGATTTTGAAGTAGGTCCTGAAAGAGAGGACAAAATACATAATTTATCTTCTTTGAGTATTTTCTGAACCGTCTCCCTGTCTAATATCTAGGCATGTGGTGTGATTCTTGGGGATGTCCTGTACAGGGCCAGGAGATGGACTTTGTTGATCCTTGAGTCCCTTCCAAATCATGATATTCTATGATACAGCTTTCACAGAGGTCAGTTCATTGTCTATCAATGTCTTTCACAAGAGGCAAGGTTCACATAGGGCTCCTTCATCTACCATCTGCTGCCTTCCTCCACCCTCCATGGATGGATAGCCTTTGCAAAAATAATCCAGTTTTTTAAACATAAGATAAATAAGAATTTGCACCACAGAAAAAAAGATAAGAGAAAAATTTGGACTTGTAAATCTCATACATGGGTTGGATAACATTAAGCATTATATTTGTTTCTGAAAGCATATGAACTAGCATCTTTTTTCAGTAGTATTTAAAATAATAAGTGTTATGACTTTCCTGTTTTATCCCTTGTTAAAATGCAAGGAACTCTGACTAGGAAGAAAGCATTTTCAATGATCAAGCTGGCCCTGCCAAGCTCTTGCTGTTCACAGCCTTCGTTGTGGGTCAGTGGGTTGTACTGTAGCAACACCTCTTGCTGTGGGCTGTGTCTGCTGCTCACTGGAGTGGAGTGTTTTCCCTCAGGGGCAAATTGCATCACTTATCTTTTGTTCATTTGCACAGCAACTTTCTCCCCCCAGCCCACTCCCTCCTCCCCCAGGGAAGTTGCAGGGAAAACTTGAAAGAATATCTCAGTGTGTTTCGTAATGCTTTCTTGTTTTGCTGGCTGGGATCATATCCAGATAGCACGCAATAGGTACAAATTAGACCTTCTGATACAGCAGTGTGCCCAGGTGGCCAAGAAGGACAAAGACATCCTGGCTTGCATCAGAAATAGTGTGGCCAGCAGGACCAGGAAAAGGATTGTCCCCCTATATTCACCAGTGCTGAGGATGTGCCTTGAGTGCTGTATTCAGTTCTGTGTCCCTCACCACAAGAAAGACAATAAAGAGGTGTTGGAGCCTGTCCAGAGAAGGCCAACATAATTGTTAAGGGGTCTGGAGCACAAGTCTTAGGAAGTGTCTGATGGAGCTAGGGTTGTTTACCCTGGAGAAAAGGAGGCTCAGGGGGGACCTTATCACTCTGTATGACTCCCTGAATGGAGAGTGTAGCCCGGTGGAAGTTTGTTTCTTCTCCCAGGTAGCAAGAGCTAGAGCAAGAGGAAATGGCCTCAAGTTGCACCAGGGGAGGTTTAGATTGGATATTAGGAAAAATTCCTTCACTGAAAGGATTGTGAAGCATTGCAACAGGCTGCCCAGGGAAGTGGAGGAGTCACCATCCCTGGAGATATTTAAAAGACATGTAGGTGTCACACCTGGGGACACATTTTAGTGGTGGACTTGGCAGTGCTGGATTAATGGTTGGACTTGATCTTAGAGGTCTTGTCCAACCGTAATAATTCTATGATTCTGTGAAGTGAGACCCCAACATCTTTATGACTGTTGAGAAAGCCAAGCACTGACATGTTCATGTCAAGAGATCTGAGCTGGTCATTGCTGATTTTAACTTTGAAGCTGTGGAAGGCGAGCTGAAAGTGCCTTCTGGACCTGTAGCTGCATTCCTACTGGTGTTTCTGGCTGTCATGCTTGGCTATCATGCACTGACTATCTAATGATTTTTTTTTTTCTAACAACTTTAGCCAGCTAAAACTCTAGTGTTGATTTAGTGCTTACTCCTGGAAGCAATGCAGTAAGTGCAAGGTGCAAACCTTTGGAGACAGACTGATTTGGAGGTGGAAAAACCTATGCATCTGCACGGCTCTTAGTGCTGGGACGCTGTGGCCTGTTCAGACATTGTCAGTGTGACTGCAATGTTCATGAACAATGACAGTGGAGGCAGCGAAGGTTGTGGTCATATCCCATTGACATGATCTAGGGCAGGTTTTAGTAAGGAGTAAAAAGCTCAAAAAATTTGTCCCAGTCAATTCCTGTCAGGATCAACTACAGGACTAAGTACAGCTGGGATGATGGGAAAAGGAGGGAGAAGAATAAAAGGGTTGATGAGTGTTTTTTTTCAGATCAGCAGATGTAAAATGTGCTATTAAGACATGGAAGGTCTGATATTAACACTGTGACAGAGACAGGCAGTGAAAAATTAATTATGATTTGGAGAGAAACTGGGATCCTGCCCAATTTGACTTGCTGTAGGCTGAAACCAGGAGTTCTCTAAGTCCTAACCTTCCCAGCCTCCCCTGAAATGTTATGCAAGAGCCAGACTTCAGTACCAGAAGTAAGGAATCTACCTCTGGCAGCATCAGGTGGGAGCAGATGTTGATGTCTGCTGCCTGTGTGATTTGATGCTGGAGCTTTTCATGGAAATGTTTATTCTGAAGCATATCATAGTAAAAGGACAACATTTGTTCAAGTCAGAATATGAGGGCACTGCTGCCAAGAAGGAATTAAACTTGGAAATCTGTGAAGATACTCAATCATATTTTTCTTTTTTTTTTTTTTCCCCCCAGTATTCTTGCCTAGAGCTTGTTTTAGTCTCTACATGTTTGCACAAATGTTTAGGTTAGTATCTTAAAATGCACTGTTAATTTGAGTTCTGATTACAGCTCTTGGTATAAAGAGGGTCTTTGAGTTGAGGCAGACAGGTAATACATACCATTTCTTATGCTCTTGTAACTGGCCTTTCATCAAAATGTAATTAAGAGCCTACTAATAGTAATTTAGTACAACTGTTTCTGCTTTGAAGCAAAACCGAGTCACAATGGGACTGTCAGTCCTTACTATTACAGAGCTTCAAACCTTATTAAAATCTTAGGCAAATTCTACTGAGGTTAACTTAATGTCTTAGAGGGTCTTAGACGGGGATTTCTGTTATCAGTTTACTTCTTATTAATGAATCGTATTTAAAATTTTAAACATTATATATAAAAAAGGTGGCCGTAGTCAACAGAAGTTTGTACAAAGACAATAGAGTTTAGTTTAGAGTTATTCTTCCAATAGAAATATCTGGATGCATTCCTTAATCATAAATTAAAGATAAAAAATTAGAGCCCTTTTTTTTCAATTTTCAAAAAATTAGTATTCCTGATGATAATAAACACAAAGTGGATTATGATACTCTATTTGTAGACTTTTTTTCATGACTAGGACTCATCTATTATTTCATTTATTACTAGGCCTAACTGTTTGTAATTTGGAAATGCAGTTACTTGCTACTTCCTATTTCCCCACCAGTCTACAGAATATTTATTTTGTCAAGAAAGTTGTTCTGAGATGATTTACCTTATGTAATTTAAATATCAAATTGGTTAACATGCTAGTATTGTCATTGGTAATACTGACCCCAAACAGATATTTTTCACTTCTTTTTCAACTGTTTTTTAATATTTTCCGGTGTTATTATTTCTGTTGTTTTGGCTCTTAGTGAAGGAAAAATTAAATGAATCTCTTTTTCTCAAGTAAGCATTTAGGGAGTCCCATAGTATATTTGGCAAGATTTTAGGGGATTTGTTTTTATCCATGGATTTCTTGATCTCTTCGCTTATAAACTCACCAGATTTGAAGTCTTAAATCCTTGGAAAGGAGTTTTGCCAGAAAATGTCAATATTAATAAAGAGGGAAACAGGCAGTGGAGCAAATTTATGAATTCTGCTGGTACCAGCAGCTATTATCTGTGCTGTTGGAAATGAGAAAATTAGGAGCATATCCTTCCTAGAGAATTACTCTTGAAACAATGAGAAAAAGATATACTTGCTCTCTGCCAGATTTCAGTAATGACAAATATCTGATTAGGTGAAGCCAGTTTCAGATTTTGATACGTACCATGGGGCTTGATTTTTTCAGAGGTTAAACATCTTGTGGTTTCTGGTGGCTTTGCACTGCAAACAAACATGTGTGCCCTTGTGCTTGTATATTACCCAGTTAAGGCTGGGATGTAATAGTGAGTGCTACCATTTGATGATACTTTCTTGAACTGTCATTCGTGCTGGTTGCATGTCTAGACCCTCACTTTGTCGATGGCAGCAGGGGCTGGAGTTCAGTGCATTTTCACTAGACAAAGCTTGTATCCGGAACAACATTTTTACAAGAAGGAAAGTTTTGCCGTTTGAATCCAGTTTGATCTGGCAAAAGAGAAAAGACATTTCTTCTCAGCAGTTTCAACTGTAACAATATAGGTGAACAAAAAACCTCAGAGTAAACCCCACAGTGGCTGTGCTGGGTGGAGGTCTTTGGAGAAGGTTCAGGCTACCTATTTAAGGTGTTGGAGGCCGATGGATGGGGAATGTGGCAGTTGGGTCTGGAGAACCACTCAGGGCTGCGGTGTTGCTTGATCCTCACTAATTCTGGTGACTGGAATTCACAGGCAGGTGTCTGGTGCATTTTGCTTCTCTAGAAGTCCCCAGAAATCTCTTGGTTAAGCATCTCAGCCAGGAGGTACAGCTTTTGAAAGGTTTGGTTTCTAGGATTACATATGCATTTTTCATAAGGCAAGTAAAACCAAAGCCAAAAACCTTCAAAATTTAAGGAAGCAGAGTTTGGGTTTACTCTTTTTCAGTGAGCATTGTAACATCTATGAAGCAGAGCCTATCACTTGTACTGCCTTGCAGCCTTCTGGTGGAGTGAACCTCAAGTCCAGGGTTGAGCTCTGACTGATTTCTTAGAAAAGGGATCAGAAAATGCATCAGCCATCAAAAGTAGAGGCCCTAGGAAGGTCTGCTGAGAAACAGATGTTGTGGGCCTGAATCTCTTCAGGCTAACATAATTTGAAGCGTTTCCATTCCCTGCCTGGATGAAGGCTCTTACCACCTGTTTGTCATCTCTACCTCTCCGGTCTGGGCTTTGTATCATCTGGGATACCTGGGATAATCCAAGCTGCAGGTGGATGAAAATTTATATGGACCTGATTTTGGCTCCAGGGAGTTCAGATGCTGTTGAAATATCCGCAGTTTTCCTCCTGGATGTACCTAGGTAGTGCTCTCTGTGTCAAAGCATTTGTGAGTATGCCTCAGGCAGCATAGAGATCCTGTGTGCCTTTGCACAGACTAGGGAATGTGTTTTAAGTACTGCAATAAGCACTCTTTTTTTTTTTTTTTTTAAGTGTGTCTGAATATCACCCCCTGGGACATGTTTAGCTTTCCAAATGTAGTCAGAGAAGATCCCTTCTGTATAAGATGACAACTTTGGTGTGATGCCTCTGGTATTCATTGCCCCCAGTAACATGCAGATGCTGTTTCAGGCACATTTAATTCTGTCAGTATTTGTCAGAAGCAAAAGTTTGCCTTACTAAGGCTGGGAAAGAAAAGGTAAAATATACATGTATATTTAGTACCAGGAGCTTTGGTTATGTTGGAGGAGGGGGTTTTGTTTTCGTTTGTTCAAGAAATTCTTTTACCAAGCAGGATGAATTTCTATGCTCTCCAAGACTGATGTTTTGTTCAAGGACTTTACAGGCTTTTCTGAAACTCTGAGCTGAAAGGTGCTGGTAGCAAAGCTGTTGTTTATTCCATAGGAAGACTGCAGTTTTATCTTTGTTTTTGTTTGCTGAGACAATAAAAATTCTGCGTAAGTGCCCTAGGCCATGCAGGCATAATCCATGAGCCAGGACATACAAGCTGACTTGCGTGTTCCCTAGAACCCACACTGGTTTGTCAGCAATGTGCACAGGTCACTCAGTTTCTGACTAAGCTGTAACAGCATTTAGGTATGGGGTATGAAAGCAGAAGCCCAGGGATGTGTTGCAAGCAGTGAATCTACAGGTAAGAAAAATTAAATTAATTGCTGTACTGCTTGAGTGTTCTGCTGTCCAGGATACAATATGCCTTTGTGATATTTGTGTTACCTGCATAAATCCTAGCACAGTCAGGAAAAACATACAGGCAGTTAAAAAATAGTATATGGGAATTTATGATAAGAGCATTTTTTGTTATCTTAAAGGGTGTTCTTGTGATTGAAGAATGTGTTTTTCTAAGCCTTTTGTATTACTTCAGTTGCTCTGACTTACTGCTTTCTCCTTTCAATGTTTCCAGGAGTTTCAGCCAATGTACTTTCACTTCTAAAGATGAAATGCAACATTGTCATGCCTATGCAGGTTTTACAGAGGAAAAGAAATAAAATTTTAGAAGCAGGAATTGGAATAAAAAAGTGTAACTGAAGAATGCTCCTTTATTATAAATGACACCTTTGAAAAACAGAACTAATTGTTGCTGTGGCAGGGACGTATCTCTGTAGCCTGTTGGAAATACAGCAAAGCTATGACAACTTTCTGAACTTCCTTGAGGAAAGCTTCCAGGCACAGGTTAATTCTGTGCCTTTTCCAATTCATGCCTGAACTACTTCATGCAATGGGATTGGTTTGTATACAGCTTGACGAATATGAGTAGGTTTTAGCCCTTTCTATGAGAGCCTAACAATGCAACTTGACATCTGCCAATGTCAGAATGATATGCCAGTTCAGAAAAATTTAAATTACCTACAAGTCACACATGTTGTGCTAGGAAAGAATTAGCTTTCAGAGAAGCAGAGTGATCAAGCATAGTACTCTTTATTGTCCAGTTTTATAGTTGGGTTCTTGCTTGTTTGGATTGTTTTTTAACACATTGTATGAATCCAAACTTTCTTATTTGATATAATTTTCCTCACTGCTTTCTCTGTCTGACAGTGAATAGAGTAGTCTTGTTTTATAGGATGAAATTGGAGGATGGGAACAGTGGATTCATCTGCCATGATAATTGAATAATAGGACAACTTCCTTTCAAGAGAATTTTCACAAATACAGATGGTCAGATTAGCCTATCTGCCCTCAAGTTGGGGGCCTGCTCTTGTGGTAGTGTGTGCTACAGGGGCAGTAGTCTGCACTCAGACTCTACTGGGTTGTGAACAGAGTGACTGCACTGATGGTAAAATGGTCTCAGGCTATAGAGTTTAACAGAGCCAGAACCGCCGTATAAGATCTTTATCCCTAAGACAGCACAGTCAGAAGCAAAAATGTTCCCTTGCTTTAGGTGGATATAGATGTTGGAAGAGAGCTCTATCATTCACCATTATTTTTACTGTCCCTTTGCATAATTTCTTTATTTTCTTCTGCAAAGGGTATTACAGGCTTTAGCAGTATATGTAGTTCCATGCAGTAATTTCTGAGGGCAACAGTGAAAGCAACAGCTGAGACATATCCTTTATTCATTATAGACTTCCTCACAGGTAATATAGAGCTCAAAGCAGCAGGGAGAACTCAGAAGGAAGAATTGTGAGCTGTGGACCACAAAACTGCAGACTGTAAGTACCTATGCAGCTGAACTCATGCTGTTAATAAGGACACCTCTCAGGCTTTGGGTTGTGTTGTAGCTTGCTGTCATAATTTGTCTTTGCTCTTTGAGACTTTAGCATCCGTTTTCCTTAGTAACAGAGTTTACGCAGCTGGGTGGGCCTAGGCTGTGCTGTGGCCCCATATGTTTATGAGGTCATTCCATAAAGCAGAATTGGAGAAAAAATTAGGTTTAGGTAGTGCAGATATGAAAATCAGAGGGTTTTTTTTTTTCAGCAGCTTTTGAGTGCTTAAGAATTAACAAGAGAAAGCAGAGGCAGAGAACTTTTCTGCAGCTGTCCCCCTCTTTCCACTGACATCAGGAAAGATTTGTCCTTGAGACACCATCCTGTTGTGGAACAAATATCACTACTTTAGGATTAGGTTGGTGCCAACTCACTGTTCAACTAGGCTGAACAGGATACTTTTTTTTTTAATGTGTGTCTGTGTAGGGCATTTATCATAAAGCATTTGTGGCTTCCTTCCTTGAAACTTATTTTAGCCCATGACTCAGGTGCTATAAACACTGGTACTTGTTGCAGGGCCTCCTGCATTGTCTGCTGCACCAGCCTGTATTTAAATTGTCTCAATCAATAGCTTGCTGATGTGGAAAGTTGATTGCCCCGTCCAGTTCACAAGTGCAGAAAAGTAGGGGAAACAAGCAACAAAGATGAAATTTTTCCTATGCTCCTCTGGCGGTACACTGTGATTTGGGAATAGTACTGCAGCTACCTTCCTTGAAAGAAGAACGGTGCTTGGTTGGCCTGACAGATGCTATGTTTCACCCCTGTGGTAGGAAACAAGTCTCCTGAGAGGATCCTTGCCCATCAGTGGGCAAGAAAATATGTGCTAATACAAAGATCTAGGAGACTTGATGATATGTATTTCTTTCCATTTATTTATCCTCAGTAGGTGATTTCTGCTCTTTACAGAACAAAAATCTCAGAGCCCCAGGAGGACAATTGTACTCATGTCATAGCTTTATCACAGACTGATGTAGAATTGGGCCTTTATAGTACCCCACTGCTCTCTCTTCTCTGACACTTCCCAAGACAGTGACCTGAAGGATAAACCTCAGCTGGCTGATGAGAGAAGGTGTAGATCTTTGGTAGCTTATGTACTGTGCCCCTGGAGGAGACACCATCAGAGCTCATCCACAACTCTGAGCCTTGTGTGCTGACATGGGGAGTTCCCTCAAGTGCTGCCGTCATACTTAATGTGCTTTCTCAGGCAAAATTTGGGTGTGAAGAAAGGAATTGTGTTACTCTTGAAGAGTTAATGGAGCTAAACCTTATGTTCCAGGCTTTCTCCTCTTGGGACATGACAAGCAGCACATTTTATTTGTGGTTCACCTTGCAGAGATGATCAGGGAACTGCCCTAAACTGAGGATTTAGGGCAGCTGCAAGAGGAAGTGGGGACTGTGGTCATGTGTGACCTCTGAGCAAGCTAGGTTTAGCAGCCATAGTGCTGATACCCCAAGCAGAATAGTCATGCTCTTTATAACAGAGTTTAGAGATGTACTGCAGGTGGCATTTTGCCCCTCAGCATATGACATAGTGACTTCATTAGTGTGACTTCATGCTGCCTGCTGATGTACTGCTGCTATGATATTAAGCATTTTACCTCACAGGGCTGTTGCTTGCTACAGGTGACTATTATTCTTAAAGACTAGGCTTTTGAATTATTTCTCTATTTTAAAGCTGGATGACAGCATGCACAAGATTTTTTTTTTTTTTTGTACATGTGTTTGTTTCTTTGCCTTTTAGTTCGGTAGTCATCTTGTTGCCAAGGGGATGTCTTAACATTATGCTTCTTTGCAAGTGCTTGATTCTCCGATTGATTCTTTGGGAAACTGCAAGCTCAACTTGCCATATCATTTGCACAGCTAACAATCACAATCTAAAAATAAGCTGGTTTCCTGATAGATTGAGGTCACCATTTAGAGTGGTTGCCTCTTTCCACCTGGATCAAAAGTGCTGGTAGAGATGTTCCAAGTAAAAATGAACAGTAATTGAGAAACAAAATTTCCATTTCAGCACAGCAGCTAAAGTTACTAAAACAGACATACAGAACTCATTAGCAAAATAAAAGGCCTTGACATAGTTTGTCACAAGACAGTGAAATTGCTCTGCATTGAGCTGTGCCAATGTGGGCTCAGTGGTGAGAAAATGCTGCCAGTGCATCTGAAGGAGTTTGCTTCTTGCCAGGTGTGCTTCTGGAAGGATTCTTGCTGGCAGATGTTCTTGCAGAGATGTGCTGAATTTCTGCACCCTGCAGTCCCCAGCTCTTTTACCTCTCAGGCTGTTTAACCCCTTGTGTTTTTCTGGTTGTGCTAAATCTGCAGGGCAAGATATTGTCTGCCACTGTTCTCTGAAGCTATTGGCAAAATCTAGTGGAACAATGAATGAGTTTAGTCCAATTAATGAATTTACACAAATAAGAGGTTTTTTCTCAAACCCC
>VZTH01005525.1:28419-67128 GCA_013397815.1 Aleadryas rufinucha
TATTTCTTCGTAGTGCCCTGTTAACAGCTGGTTAACTGATGGAGGCTTGGATAACTTTGGATAACCCCTAACTTTTGGCTGCCACTAACAGATTGTGAAATATGGTGCAAGCTTATCTTAACCACCAAGAGAAAGCATTCCTCTCTTACACTGTATATTTTCCATTTATATGGCTCCATAATAGCAGCAACAAGCTCTTTTGCGACTCTCCTGCTGTTTATTTTCCCTTTCCTTGGTAAGAGCAGTACTGCATAACGCAATGAGCTCCTGATGGTAAGCTGAGGGTGAATGTTGTCCTTTCTCTTTAAATAGTGCCTTCTGTTTCACATCTAACAATTAGAAGCTACAGAAATCCGTATTATTAAATAGTCTGAAAATCAACATGAAGGACTAAAGTGCAGACTGAATGGCAATAAAAGCAAGACAGGCAGAAATGCGACAGCAGCAATAGCAAGGAACCTTGTATTCTATATTGCCTGATGCCAAATGTGTCTTCTGTGCAAGCAACCATAATGTCTGAGGCTTGTCAGAGTTTGCCACTCATAGTCACATCTTTCCATGAATGAGATTTCCTTTATGTAATTATTAGTACTGGAAAAAGTTTAGTTTTCTGCCTTCTTCAGTAGCTTCTGTCGCTGAGAGACTCATTTGCTCAAAGTTAGGAAGCTGAACTGATTGAATGGGTTTTAGTCATGATTTCAAATATTGAAGTTATGGTTTTATTGTTATTAAAAATTTTACTTTGTATGTAGGGCTGGTTTATGTAGTTGTGCGTGTATAAGAAATTTTATGTTTTGGGGACAAAGGCTACAGTAACTCAAACAAATGCAATAGAAAATGTGAAGAGCATATTTAGAGGATGAACTATGCTTTGCATTTATGACTTTCTAACAAGAAAGTGCTTTCTCTGAGGTGTGTATGGCATCAATTGTATAAAAATAAATATAGGTCATCATCACTTTTGAAAATAATTATGCAGTAATTGCTGGCACACACAACTTTCGTATCCCAGCAACATTAATTGGAAATTGAACATTTCTACCCATTGTGGGAGCTTTAAAATGTACATAATTGTTGTAACCTATAAGCAATTTATAGAAAAGTATAAATTACCATTTCCCAGAACTATTATAGAATTTCTCTTGAATGCATTACAGAATTACTACACTGAGCAGAAACTGCTTATTCGACCTTGGTCAGCTTCTGCTACATTGAATCTGGACTATTGGAATTTGATAGATGCAAAAACAGAGCTAAAAGAATGTAAATTTTAATAATGGGGGGGGGCGGTCCCCCTTTAATTTCAAAGCAATTTCATGTCTATAGTTGCTTAACATTTCAGCTGATTTACAGTATAATAATTTCATGAATTTAGCTACTGATGGATATATGAGATCTTCTGACTTTGGTATCTTCAGTGGACAGTTTACAATTTCTACATTATTAAGTTTTACTAAAACTTAATGCTGGTAAAACTGTATTCTACACAGACTCTTGCAGGTGTATTTTTCATTTCCTCCATACTCCTACTCGCTATTCCTGGTTGCTTCCAGTCCCTGTAACAGCAACATGTAATTTGAAGAAGAATGTATCTTTTTCAGACATCTACATAAGCATCTATGTGCCCTCCTTGATGAATACATACTCTTCTGTCACTTGAATTCAGTGGCCAGATTGGTTGTGTAGAATTTCTCGGTTTAAAAATACTGCATTAAATCTGCTGCCAGATGTTTCATTTCTGCTTCATGTGGCAAGAAGTTAATGTATAACTAACAACACCTAAGGTGGACTGATAATAAAGGAAGAAGATAGAAAGAAAACCTATTGTCACTCTTTCAATGATATTATAATGCGTTTTGACCTGAACACCTGATGGAAATAAAAGCAACTAGTGATGTGGGGTGAGGAAGAACAGTGCCAAATTCTCTGCTGCAGAATGCAAGTAGTAGAAGTCTGCTGAGAGGAGACTAATTATCATGCCAGTGATTTGTATTTAATATATTTCACTGGCTTTTACTAGGAATAAAGAAGGCTGCTAAGGAACACATTCCAGGATGAGTAACTTCTCAAAAGTAGGTCAGCCAAGTTTACATTTCGTGCTTTGACTGGTGCAGAAAACAACTGGTGTGATGCTCTCTTAGTAGAGATACAAACACCTCATTCTGGGACATAAAGCCACATCAGACTTCTTTTTGGAGACTTGCATAGAACTGTGACCACTTATTTTGAAAGTGCATTCTTTTTATTTATATGTAAATAATCTTTTTCACAAAAGAAATTCCAGTTGAGACCTTTTAAAAAAAGATCAGAGCTACAAAATATTATGGATTGCATATGGGATGAATAGCTTATTCAGGGCTATTCAGGCTGCCAGTCATGCAGTGAGGGGGATTCTTGCATCTTACATGATCATTTTTCAGTCTCTGATTTCCACTTTGCTTGTATCCACCTCTTATTTGGATTGAGTTTTTGTTTCCAAACTATAATTTTGTTAGCATCCTGATGCCTGTTTTTAAATGTCATTGTCATCAAGGAAGCCAAGAAAGATTGGTTTCCATTTATTCTTCTTTCTTCAAAAATTCTCTCAGTGGTGCCTTGTCTTTTGTTTGTCATTCTGTCAATCACATACTCATTTTACATCGTTGAGACTTTATTTATAAGAAGCCATCAGCAACAATCAAAGCTGTGAATGAGTTTTTGTATCTTTGTATTGATATGGGACTAGAAATAAAAAATGAAGACCTAATGAAGATGACTGAAGCATGAGAGCTGCTCATTCAGTTAAATACCCTGCATGGACCAGCTGCCAACATCTTTTCACTTTTATTATATTCGCGCCAATTAAACTGCTCCTTTTTTACAACTCTAACCAAACTAATGAATTCAAAAAACATTTAATTTTTTGGTAAATAAAGGTCTGGGTTCAATTTATATTTCTGAAAGTTCTCTCTTTCTGTGAGCAGGCTACTAGTAAAAGGCAAAAATGGTATTTATAAACAGAACATTCAAAGGTTTGGACTTTTTAAAAGAATTTATAGCAGAAGTTATGAACATGCAAAGGCGACTTGGCTAATATACCAGATGTGGTTTTCTTAATGCTGTTGACAAACTACTGAAAATCAAAAAGTCTAAGTTTCTGCAATAATGCCTTTACAAGGATAAAGGCTTTTTAAAAGCTGGAGAACTATGAAAAATTCAGAGTTTTATTGGAATCTTTCAAGAATATGTGCTGGGATCTGCAGTGCTCAGCATCTTAGTAACTGGTTTGAGTAGGAGTGAAGCATCAAAATTTGCTGATGACACCCAAAGATTTAGAATCTTAAAGGCTGAGTGAAGAGAGTCACAGAAGTACTTGCTGATACAAGAATAAAATAGATGCTGAAGTTTGATCCAGTCAAATTTAAAACAAAGGGGATGAAGAAACTATCTAAATCCTGTGCTCTGTGCCTCGCCTCTAGGCCAATCTGTTTGGGTGCCTGGGAATAGGATTTGGGCCAAAAATAGGCAAAAAAAGCATTACTTCACTGCTGCTAAGGGAGGTCTGGGAAAAAGCAAACAAAGGCTAGTAGACTTAAAGTGAGAGTACAAAATGTTCTATAAATCAGTGTTTCTTCTAATAAGGAAATATCTTTTTTTTTTTTAATATAAATTTCATATTGTTTTAGTTCAAAACTATGCATTAGGCCTGGAAAAGAAAAAGGGAAACAAGGGTGGCCCAGGACTAGATCCCAGGACTTCATTGCAGAGAGAAATGACAGAAGGCCATAGAGCTGTAAGCACTATGAGGAGGATGACCTGGGAACAGCTGTTTGGGGACTTGCTCACTAGAGGAGTTAGGGAGCACTGAATGACCTTTACAGGTGAGGTAATAATTCACCAAGTGAGCAATAACTCTGCCAAACTCCTTACCATGGGACGCTGTAGACATCGTTTTATGTCATGGATTTGATCAAGGTAATTTATGGAACAAAATCCATCTTAGCACTTCAAAGAAAGAAGTACTTCAGGAAGCTTTTGTGCCTGAAAGCACCAAAGATTGGAAGGCAGTTCTGGCGTGTGATGTACGTTTTGCCCTACCACAGTCTTCCTCAGCTATCTGCAGTTTGTCCTAGTTAATCATAGGGCCTTTGGGCCTGATCTGGTATATTTTTAAGTAAAAGTGAAGAGTAACAGTTGTGTTTGTTTTGCTTAAAGATGTGCATTTTTGTAGCGTTCATTGTATTTTGTGATATAGCAGGACAACAAGATATTTACCAGTATGCCTTACTCTTACAACCAAAAGCATAAGTATTTCTCTTGTCTGTAAACCAGAATGTACTTCACCAGATCCAGATGTCTCAGGAAAAGTGAAGCAGCTGTAGGAGAACAAGGGTTTTTTTAGTGGTCTTTATATCTTTATAAAATAATATTTTTCTTTAAAAGGAGAAAAAAAAAATGGAGTAAGGCGATTGTTTTCCTGTCTATTTTACAGATGTTTCCCAGAAGATTCTTTTAAAGTACTCTGACCATTCATTCCTTTGGGGTACAAGAAATATAATTTTGTTTTGTTCTTAAGGATCTTGGGAAATGGGGAGAGAAGAGTGGTAAGTTAATGTTATGAACCTGGTGTTCTGGCTCCTAAATTTCTTTTTCTGCTTCAGTAGTCTGAAAAGCTGTTGATAGCAAAGGGAGCTCAAGGAGGTCGTGGAACAGAAGGAAATGCTCTGTGAAGCAACATGAAACCTCTGTATAACAAAGAACGACCTCTTCATTCTTTTGGAGATAGCTCACATGAATAAACTGCACTAGAACTGTGACCTATTGACAGAAAAAAATAGTGAGCTTGTTTGAAAGTGCAAACATTCCAAGTCATGCTCATCAAAACAGTTGGGTTTAGGCTAATTTTACTTCCCCCCTCCTGTTCGTGTGCTGTCATATGGAAGGGGAATTCACAGTCATCTGTGAATGAAGTGGTGGCTTGGACCTTTCTGTGAACTGGAAAAAATGGGAATACATGCAGTTTTGGGTATATAACACTGATTATCCATGCACAAAGGAGCAGTAAATGAATATCCTACCCTAATAATAACTCATAGGAGTGAGTAGCTTCTCAGAGGGCATGTGTTTTTATTCCACTGAGGGAAGCCAGAAAGCCTTTATGGCTGTTAAAAAAAAAACCAAAAACAACCGAAAAACCCAAAAAAAAACAAAAAAGGGGGAAAAAAGTTGTTCTGTTGTGTTTTTTCACACATTCTTGTGTCCTTTTTCTGCCCTCAGATATGTCTAAAAGTGAAATCTTTAGTGTTTTAATTAGTGCAAAATTAGTATTTCTGTAGAAAATCTGTTTTAAGCTTGCTTATTGACATATGTAGAAATGAAAACTACTAAAGAGATGGCAACATCAGCTTATGTTCAAATCAGGGTCTGCCACATTAGTTGCTCTTCACAAAATCCACAGTCTGATTTGATTTTCTAGAATGTCCTTACTACGAGAGAGAGAAGATAAAAGGCAAAGGGCCAGAATTTCTGGTCAACATCAGGAAGCAGGGAGGTCAATGTAATAACTATTCTATGTGATCCTACAGTAAATACATAGAGAATCAAGTTCAGACTTGGAGTGAGATGATGTTAACTCCCACCAAAGTGTAACCAAGCCAATAAATCATTTGTGTGAAGACTCTGCTTCTGCTGGGGAGCAGTGATTTTGTCTTCCAGAAGCTTACATAAAATGGCCAGACTTGTGGTGAGCACTGACAATAAAACCTTCTGATTTTAATGTATACCTCCTATTGGAATGTATTGTACTTCTTTTACTGCTCTTATAAAACCATAAAGCAGGATGTTTAAATCACTTAAGTCAGTTCACATGAATTACTAACTAGCTACCACATTTCCATATGACACAAAAGGAAAAATGTAAATTCAGAAAACACTTCCTTTAACATAAAGTGCACTATAGTAACATGCTTGGGATATATTTGTAAGATACCATACATGAATACAGGGGATATATGGCTTAGAGACTGTTTGGAATAAGAATCCAGAAATGTGTTTCTGTGTTAAGTCTAGATGGTGACAATTAAAAGATGTATATTGCCTGCTCATCAGTTCACAAGCCCAAAAGTATATGTCCCATCTACCCAAGTTTAAACCGGTCCTTTCTGCATACCTTTGGTCTTCTACCTGGTAGTTCCCCCTGCTGATGGCCTGCTGAAATACCTGCCTTCTGCTTTTCAGGGAATTATTGATTAGATACATTCTGATGATTTCCAGTCATCAGAAAAAATCATGAATGTGCACCTCAGTGACAGATTTGCTGAAGCAGATTTTCAGTTGATTATGAGATGTTTATCCAGATGTTCAGATAATGAGTGACTTGGGAGCACTTATCTGCAGCTTAAAATTTCACCACATTAGTCTTTGTGTTACCTCATGCACATTACAAATGCACAGCTCATTAAAGCTGATATGTTTTGCTCTAGAGCTCAATAATTTCAAATCTACTTCAGTTCTGAAAAACCAAGCCAAACTCCATGTTTTGTATTCAATTCCTGGACCTGATTGATGTTTGGGATTTTTTTTCTGTCAAAGATTCAGTATCCAACTGTTGTCAGATACAAATTATTTAATAGAGGAAAATACCCCCCACCAAACTCTGGCAAAGTCCCCAATATACACCCAAATCCCTCTATCCAGGATGAAACATTTTAATTTTTTTTTTTTAAATTTGTTGGATTTGAATGTGATTGATGAATACATAGTGCAATTGCCTAGGGGATTTCTGTAGAAAACTAGTCTCCATATCCTACCCCCTAAAATGTGTGATCTGTGTGAAATGATAAGACGTCTACAACATAAAAGAAAAAATGTCTATTTTAATGTCACTTTTAAAATTTTAAAATTAGAAGATGATATATTTTAATTTGAGAACTGAATTTTAATATTCAGGAAATTTCTTAAAAAATGTTTACTAAGTATTTCAAAAAGTGTAAAATATTCTGATAACTTTTTCACCCTGTTCTTTTGCACAGTGGATTTATTATCTTACTTAATTTTTAGAATTTATATCCTCGTGAAAGTGGAATGTTAAAAGACCTGAAAAGATAA
Organism: Aleadryas rufinucha; assembly: GCA_013397815.1. Taxonomy (NCBI): domain Eukaryota; kingdom Metazoa; phylum Chordata; class Aves; order Passeriformes; genus Aleadryas; species Aleadryas rufinucha. The sequence goes on from VZTH01005525.1 coordinate 35,506, forward strand.
AAGTACTTGTAAAATGTTAATTTTACAACTCTTAGTCTTTTGGAGGAAAATAAACCTATTTCTTTACTCATTCCTTGGAGTTATAGAAGTCCACCACCAACTAATGTAATATGTGTCAGGTGTCTTTCTGTCTAGCAGAGGAAAAGGAACCTATCATTACTGATCATTATTTTATAAGAATTTTTTTTTTTGATAGTGTGAAGAAGAAAAAAAGATATCATAAGTCCAGTTTTCAGGGAGAGAAATGAATGAATATTTGAGATACCTTAAAATCATTCAAAGGAATATTGACTTTCTAGGACAATGCCACTTTCCAGGATTGTCCCTGAAGTTGTCTTTGGCAGTACACTTCAATGTGATGAAAAATGTCTTTTATGCTTATATTCTCTTCCAAAAAGGTTGAGCAGAGGGAAGTGTAGGCATCAGGAGTGTGCACAGCTGTCAGTTGCAGAGGTGAGAGGGGGCAAGAGTCTTTGCTCAACACAATAAATATTTAAAATGCTTTTTATGTTATTCTGTAGCCAAAAGAATGCATGGTAGTAGCATACGCGTTGTGCTGCACTACTGCAGCTGCAAAGTGAGCTGGAGTTAAACTTAAGAAAAGGATTCTTGAGGGGAAGAGTGCTTTCACGTTCTTGTATGACAGGAATTTTTAACAGTGAGAACAGCCACTGGAACAACCTCCCCAAAGATGTGGTAGAGCCCCTTTTGCTGGAGATTTTCAATACACTATTGAACAGGTACTCGGTAATTTCACCAGGCACGCTTTTCCACAGAAGGTTGATGAGGTGATTTTTCAAGATCCTTTTCAACCTGGGCTATTCTGAGGTTCTATAATTCTTCAGCACAACTTTTTCTCTGCTAAATGCAGAGGTAAGAACAGATGTTAATTTGCTGGTACTGGTGACTGTGTCAAAAGTGTGGGAAGTATTTTTGGAAAAGTCAAGGAGTGTTATTTGCTATTGTTGGTTGGATGTATTTCTTCTGTATCTTTATCAAAGTCTGGTTAGGTCCCCCAGAATTAGTCGTGTAAATAGGCAGAAAAAAGAAAGTGTAACACTCTAACTAGAATAATGTTCTTCTCAAACAACAATATTTAAATTAACTTATGTAAATAACATATGAAAATAGAGGAAATAAAGATTTATCCTGACTTAACTGGCTGCCAATTGAGGAAGAGTAATTAATCACATGCATGGCTTTAGCCCCTGGCAAATGGAAGTAAAAAGCTTAACTTCAGTTTAAGCAAATTTATTTTATTTCACTTCACATTTATGATAGGTGGTGTGCGTACTTGACTCATTACCATCTATCAGCTGATGCACAGTAATTTGTTAAGAGATGATATATGTTCACATGATTAAAAGTAATCATCATGGTTTAATATATTGCTTTTTATCACTTTGGTGTCTGACTGTGTATGTCCATAACTTGCTATGGCTGTGTAATATTGTGCTGTGTAGATTAGCAAAAATCTCATAGTAAAGTGATTGTCTAAAGAGGTTATAAACTCTCCATTCTTGGTGGTCTTTTAAAAACAGGATAGATAAACATCTGTCAGGGATGATGTGAGATGAGCTGATCCTGCCTATGGACAGGGAATGGACTAGACCTCTTGAGACCTCTTCCAGTCCAAGGAGTCTATGATATTAGTTTAACTCAATGAAATGCCACACAGGGATTTGTGCTAATTTAATTAAGTTGGCTTTTAAACAAGTGAACAGATGTTTACACTTACAGATATAACCTTTTAAGATCTAAAGTGTGCAATCTATTCCATTACTTCATTGTGCTTTTAATTAGAAAACTTTTCCTTAAATGTAACTGCGACATGTATAGGTCCGCGATACGATTGTGTGTCATTTATGCAACTTTTATTCTGTCCACCATAAGCATGTTTGTTGTAGGACTTTTTCCTTTACTTGGAGTCATGTGCTATCTTTCCCACTTTGTTTATGCTCTTTGCTCTTTTCTGTATAGGTTTAGCAGCCTGCATTTTGGAATCAGAGGGGTTTTACCCTTCTGAATATTTTTCTCTTTTTCCCCTCCAAAAACTTTCCAGTTAACTTTTAACTTTGTGGATTTTGGGGTTTTTTTGGTTGGCTGGTTGGTTTGGTTTGGTTTTTTTTTAACTGTGGCTTCCCAAACTGCATCACTTGTTAGGCTGAATCATTATCAGTACTGATAAAGCAGAAATATATTTTCATGGGCAGCATTCTTGGTGGTACATACCCGAAATTTTAAACTGTTTTCAGATGTATCAGAAGGATCTGGATGAAGACTGCTTGCAAATAATTAAAAATTTGAAATCATACTCTTCATCCCCTGCAAGTTTGTTGTAAATAAAAGGATTTTGTGTCCTGATTTTTATTTTTTGCTGAGACCAAGGACATTGTGAGGCCTGGACTCTTGAATATGTTGATATGCTCGTCAAGGATGCGGGGTTTTCTGTTTGTCTGGGTTTTTTTGTTTCAATTAAAATGAAACTTCTGCAAATTGTAAGTGGAATTTCTTGAATGTTTTTTCTGTTATGGCCTAAATTACAGATTAAAGCAGTGTTTCTCACTTCTCAAGAGTTATTTATATTCAGAGAGAGGGTTGCTGAATCTAGAGAAGGGTAAGATTGATTGAATTTCTGCCCCACCAGCCATATGTCCATTTATATAGCTTTTAAAATATGGATAATAATCATACAGCACCAGTTCCACTAGGTGGTTGCTCTTGACATGGAGGGAACTGTATGAACATTTAATGCAATTTTCCATAGGCAACTCCATAATATGTTTAAGACTTTAGGTGTTTGGATTTATTCATGCCCTCAGGGGAGGCATGGAAGTGGATTTAATATTAGCTCATGTTATTTGCCAACAAACATTGACACTTGTTATCTAGTAGCCATCTACAAGGGCCATCCTTCCTGCCCTGTTTTGCTTAGTCCTTATATTGACTTCTGGATATTTTCTTTGTTTGCTTCATTTTCAGTCTCAGATGATTCACTGATATGTCTTTCTCATGTACCCAGTGTTAAACTAATGGTTAAAAAATGTTTTCTATCAAATTGACAAGAACTGTTGCTTGGGGTTGATTTGGTTTATTTTGTTTTGTTTTGTTCTGTTCTGGTTTTGAGCACTTTCTTGTGCTTGCAGTTACTTGGGTCTCTGGTCCAGCTGGTGGTGTCCCAGCCAGCCCTTCGTCTTTCTGGTAGAAGCAGAGTCTGAAAATGTCAGCCTAAGTGCTGCAGCTGTAATGATGCAGCTGTAGGCACCCTCTTGATCTCTAGACATTTTCACCAAAGTAATTGCCTGCTATTGTAGGAATCTTTCCCTTTTCTCTGACATAATTGCTTTTCTTGAGGTTTCTTATTTTGTATGTGAAAGGCTTTAAGCTTATTATAGGGTGGATGGTGTTTGTTTTTGGTGAAGTGGTAGGATGGTCTAAAACTCTGCTGTATGGTTACAGTCTGTGCTGGTGAACTAGATTTGATAGCCCTGATCAGATTAGGGGGAGTCATGATCTCATTATTGTTATTTGTAGTGCTGCAGCACCTTCCCTAATGGCACTGCAAAAGAAACAAATGGTCCCAGTCATGAAGTAAAGAATTATAAAACATAGAAATGAAAAGTTCATGTAATCCTGATTAAGCAGAACCAACTGTTCATAAATTCCTCTGTGTTATATGGTGCTAGGCAATATAGTGTTTTCCAAACACTAAAAATTTAAATAAGCTATAGTGTTAATTCAATTTTAGTACTTTCCTTTTTCAATTTGTTCCTGAAATACTTTGGTATTTTATTATTTTCTGTTGTCCTCTTTGGTGAGTGAATAAAGCAAAGATTTGTGTGATAGACTTTTACTTGTGAAATTTCCTCTTTTGTCAACCTTTAACCCCTGACCTCACAGGGTAGTCTCTAAGAGATCTCTGAGCCCAAGCAGAACTCAACTGATTTAATGGCCAGCTGGAAACAGGGACATGCAAGAACTGTATTTTGATGAAAGTTTTGATTTGACACTACTTCTGCATCCCTGTTTATTTATTTATTTATCATAATCCTGCCCTGGCCATTCATTTCTGCCTCAGGCTTGACTGTTCTGTTGTGCTAGAATTGTTATTTAATCTCTTTCATTCCAGAGAGAATTCAGCTCATTAAAGCAGCAAGAAAGATTTTCCTAGAGGATTACAGGCTCAGGAGCCGTCTGGGGGTGTATATACACTGTGCATATGTGTGTGTCTGTTGGTGAGAAAGAGGGAAGAGGAAGTGACCAAAATAAGGAAGCTCCCTTATGTCTTCTCACATAGAAAGTGGTATGGTTTTTTGTTTTGTTTTCTTTCTTCAGTTACCACTTCTCAGAGTCTCTCTCTGTCTCTCTCAGGGAATGGCAAACCCAGTCTTAGAATTCTCACTTAAAATGTCAAAATGTTTTAAAATTTCACTTCAATTTCAACCACCACTTGAACCTTTTTAAATTTCTAGTCCTGAAATCAACAATAATAAACAACTGGAACTGCTTTACGATCATGATGACTAACCAGGTCCATGTTTTCTAACTCTTTCCACAGAACCACTGAAAGAGATCTGAAAATGGGTAGTTTAAAACACTGTTTGTATCAGCAATTTGTTTTAATATTTTATTTATTTAAATTTAAAAGGCTCCATTTTTAATGAAAGTTGTCTCCTCCCACCACATGCCTTTTTTATTTTAGCTAGTTAGGGAAGGAGAAGTAGGACATGGGAATAGATTAGTGTTTTCAATTAGCTATAATTGATTAAGCTTGTTATAGGAGGCCTGTACTGGAACTAAGGTTGGAATAATTTCTCCTTCCACTTTTACCATTGCTTCTATGTAAAAATGGTATAGCTGTAAATCTGAGGATGTCGAGCATCCATCTTGCCTTGCATTTCCTTGCAACACCTACTGATGGGTCCTTTTAAAAACTCAAATTGTCAGTGATGACTTTATATGGAATTTGAATATCCTCGTACAAAGAAGCATGAAAAATTCTGTTAGTTTAGGGAATAGGCAAAGAATGCTGAGAAGATTGATGCAAGCCTCTCTGCCATTCCAAGACCAGTATATTGTTGTGCCTAAGTCTTGTAGACAGGCGTGTCCAGCCTGTGATGTAGTCTCTGCAGTGTCCCTAGGCAGTCCTGTTCCTGCTAACTGGGGACATGTACAACTCTTGGCTAGAGCTACTCAGGATATGCTGTTGCAAATCCAAAGCAGAGAGCTGAGGTTATATACAATATGTCTACTGCAATGACAGCAATGTGGATACATGTACACACAGCAAATAAATATTTCTTTTAACTAGCATATGGAAAAAACCTGAGTGGATTTTTTAAAAAAAATCTGGTTGGCTTTTTAATTGTTACTCTTTAACTCATGGGATCGTCTTAAAGGAATCGTTGTCTGAGAACGGTCCCCTTCTGAAGTAGGGATACACAGAGTATAAATGTATTGCATGTGGGACACTCCCTTTGCTACAAGTTTACAGCATAGGAAGGAAACATGGAAACAGCTGGTCTGGTGACAGCACTTAAAATTATTCTTTTCATGAGTTGTTTTAAATATGGTCTGTCTAGTTGAGAAGAAAATGGAAGTTCCGAGAGGATGCATTAAGAGGCTCCCAAGAAGAGGGGAAAAACCTCTCTGAGGATATAACTGGAGTGGTAGACCTAAGGGAGGAGGCAGGGTCAGGGGGTTAGGAAGACGTGCTACAAGGAGACAGGAAAAAAAAAAGAATGATTGCAAAAGCTCTGTAAGATTGCAAGGACTCTGATGAGAAACATGTGAGAAGGTCATGACAGTGAGGGCACCAGAGAGCAGCCTTAAGTGGTCAGTCTGTGCTGTGAGAGTCCATCCGGGTGTCCTCCCTCTCGCTAGAGTGTACTGGTGTTTTGGGGAGCCCTGGCTGGGCTGCCCTCCCACACTCTCCTGCTGCTTCTGCGTCCACACCTCCTTGTGGCAGCCCTTCCCCAACTCCTTCCACAGAGTTGCTCCTTGTCATTATGTTTCTACCTTTCCATGAGAGATATGGACAGCACAGTGCCATCTACTCTTGGAGCTCAAGTCTTATAAGGAGTGTCTGAGGGAGCTGGGTTATTCATGCAGGAGAAAAAGAGGCTCAAGGGAGACCTTATCACTACAACTGCCTGGAAGGAGGTTGTTGCAAGGTGGGGGTGATCCTTTACTTCCAAGTAACAGGACACCATCCCTAGAAATGTTCAAAACACATGTTGATATGGCACTTGAGGACATGTTTAGTGGTAAACATGGTGGTGGTGCTGGGTTGACAGTTGGACTTGACTATCTTAGAGGTCTTTTCCACTCTTTCTGGTTCTATGGTCCAGGCCTGGGGAGGGGCCAAAGGAACCTCCAGTGAGCTGTAGTCTTTGAGACTGCCAGATCAGGCTTACAGGGAATGGCTGCATGTAGAGGAAAACACTGAGTGTGTCTCCTGGGTTAGTCTTTGGGACTAGGAATGATATCTTATGTGATGAGCGAATGCAAAGTTGTTCATGCAGTGATTGAAAAAGTGGCTGCAGTCAAACTAAAAACATTTTTAAGCAAAAATTAGCATAAATCCCAATTTCTTTATGAAATGTTTCTGCCAGATCCAGTGAGTTACTTAATTTCCTTGCAGTTTCTTTTGTTATTCTGGGGTTTTTTGCAGGCACCCTTTTTCACTCAGCTCCAGTAAATGAGCTTTGTGTCTCTTATCCTTCTTTGGAGCAGTCATTCACACCATTGGAGCAGGTATGAACTCTTTGGTTTGAATGACAGTCCAGCTGGGACCCATCAGCGTTTTCGACTCTGATGAACATGTATTATTGCTTACAAATGAGAAATCAAATGATTTCTCAGTTATGCCCTGTAATTTCTAGAGGATCCATCACACGTACACTGACCTGAAATTAAATATGCCTCACGCACCATAATTTTCTCTAAGCTGCTGGCCCAAGACAGGCTATTGAAATTGTGCAATTAGTTACTTGCATTGAAGGTGCTCTTACTGAAATAAAACATTTAGTTTGGTGTCACTGCTCCTGGAAGGGGTCAGCCTAGCTGGGCTGCGGACCCACACGAGGCAGCAGTGACCTTCCCGCAGACACGCAATTAAAAAGCAGTGTCTCGGCGGCCGCGTAGTCGGGCAGCACTGGCTCAGCTTAAGCCGGGCGCGCCCTGCCGTAGGTGACCTAGATGATTTAGGTCTCCCAGGTTCCCGGAGACAAAAGAGGCAAGGGAGAGAGCCACTTCCAATGACACTTCCAGAGTTTATTAGCTCCGAAAGGGAGAAGGAGGGAAATGGCCGGAGGGTCCAGGGTAACATGGTCCTTTAAAGGTAGGAGGGAACAACCAACAGTCCAAAGGGAGTGCAGGTAAAGGGAGGATCCAGGAGACACGCAACCAGTAGGAGATGACCGAAGGAGGGATTAGTCATTAACAACCAATGGGGTACAGAATAGGACAGAACTTTCCAGAGAGCAATAGAATATGCAATAAGGCACTTATTAAACATAACTTGAGGGATCCAACCACAAACAAAGTAAAGAAGAACTCTCTGGAACCAGGGGAGGAATCTTACTCAAGGACACGCCTAGAAGGCGGAGAGGTACTGACTTCAAACCTGGGCCTCGCCCACCGATGACCTTTCGCTTTCCGATTCGTCTGCCCAAGTGATGGGCAGGGCATTAGGAGCTGTAGGTATACTCCCAGTGGCCCAATGCACCCCAACAGTTTGGTATCATCAGGCTACATTGTAGAGCAACCATTGCTGTATGTGGGTAGAGCAATCATCCCTGGATCTGGTTAGAGAGAAAAGATGTGAGAGCATTCCTAAATCTTTTGAGACGTTGAGAGAAATATATGGCTGAGGTATACTCAAACCAACTTAACCCCAAACAAACAAACACCAAAATCCAACAGTTGTGGTTGTTCTCATCTTTCAGCTAGAACTTGGATTTATTTCAAATACAAAAAGCTGGAAATCTTGCCATGTAATCTTGCCTTTGGTTTCATCCCACCCAAAATGGGACAATGGAATTTATATATAGAGTCACACAAGGTTGACAGAAGAATCTTCAGTTGACAGAAGATCTTTCAGAATGATTCAAAAGGCAGATAATATCCACTGACTAAAAGCAGAGTACTTAGTGCTTTAGGCAAGTGTCTGAAATTAGAGAAGATTAATCCAGACCTTGAGACATCAAAAGATATTTCTGAGGAAATCTTTCAATCACTGTTTTCTACAAGAAAAAAAAAATGGTTAAAAATAATAAAATCAATAATTAAAAAGTGATATACAAATCTTTTAACCTATAACAATCCAATAAAGACTGCAATTTGGCCTTAAGTTATCTTCAGTTTGAAGACAGACTTGGAAACAGTGCCAAACCCACAGTTTCTGACATAGGCCTCTGGCTTCCAGACTCTGCTTCACTGCTGCCATGTAGAGGAGAAAAACAAGACTGCTCCTATGCAACTCATGTAAATGAAGGATTTCTGGTTTGTAGCTGGCAAGCAGATGCTGACTTTATTGAAACAAAATAGTGTGTCTTTGTTTTTTGATTTCCATTTGCCACTTAAGATGGTTCTCAGCTGAAAATAAGAAACTTTTTACAGCTGAGGAACTCTCCCTCTGAATTCAATGGGTAACATGTCTCTGAAACATCAATGACAGGACTTTAATTTCTCTGATTAGCCATCTGACTATACTCTGCTTTTTTTTTTTTTTTTTCCAAATTTTGGATGTTTGACGTTGTGATTTTCTTAATTTTTTTTTCTGCAGTTCAAAATGTGTTAATAAATTTCTTGTCCACTATGAGGCTATTGAAAACATTATTCTGGAATTATTGACTAGAGAATTAGCAATTGCTTGCTCACAAATTTTAACCAGAAGTCTTCCTGGTACAGAAATGTTTTAATCCTCTCAGTAGGACGTTGTTTTTTAGTTTATTGATAAAAATATTTGTTCACCCTATATTCTCTTTAGTAATTATTTCCAAAAAGAGCATTTGATAAATACTGCAATGTTGGAATTAGTTCAGGTACAAGAACCTGATTTTAAGTTTAATTTTTAGGTATATTATGATACCATATAAAATATGTGATAATAACAATGTATTCAATATTACAGTAATTACTGAAAATTTTACTATGTGCTAGACCCACAGAAATGTACACATTAATGTGTACATATATGTATTTTAAAAATATTAATGTGTTAATGGAGATATTTTATATTAAATTTCTCTGTATGTGTGTATGTAGATATTTGGGGAATTTTTTTGGCTTGGGCAATGTCAAGTATCTAAATCTCTGTAGCTGGGTTCATTCAGCTGCTTTGCACTGATGGCTGTTTTCTCTTCCTGTTTTCTTTTTCTGACCATCCCTGGCAGATATATTTCAAAGAGGAAGATCACAGGTTCTCTTTCTCATCCACCATGTTTGGAAACAAAATGATCTTCTGAATGCAGAGGGGCCTTCCGTAACTTTGAGTACCAGTCCATAAATGAACGTCATTTGTATAGAAATTGCAAGGTGTCCTGCAAGGGCAGATGGTGCTGTAAATGAGAGCAAATAATTTCATGCTCATTTGAGAAGTTCTAAATTTGTGGTGAGTTTGTGCATAGCTGTCTGTGTGAGATAGCCTGAGGAGTTATTGCTTCTTTGTTTGTCTGCCCCCTTTGTCTCAGCTCTATCCTGTACAGTTCCCTTCAGTGCATGGATGTGGATGAGATCATAGCTAGTTCTGCTTTTTTGTTTCCCTTTCTCTCTTGTCTATGTTTACAATAAAGTGCCTGTATTGAAACTGCAATGANTTCCAAATTTTGGATGTTTGACGTTGTGATTTTCTTAATTTTTTTTTCTGCAGTTCAAAATGTGTTAATAAATTTCTTGTCCACTATGAGGCTATTGAAAACATTATTCTGGAATTATTGACTAGAGAATTAGCAATTGCTTGCTCACAAATTTTAACCAGAAGTCTTCCTGGTACAGAAATGTTTTAATCCTCTCAGTAGGACGTTGTTTTTTAGTTTATTGATAAAAATATTTGTTCACCCTATATTCTCTTTAGTAATTATTTCCAAAAAGAGCATTTGATAAATACTGCAATGTTGGAATTAGTTCAGGTACAAGAACCTGATTTTAAGTTTAATTTTTAGGTATATTATGATACCATATAAAATATGTGATAATAACAATGTATTCAATATTACAGTAATTACTGAAAATTTTACTATGTGCTAGACCCACAGAAATGTACACATTAATGTGTACATATATGTATTTTAAAAATATTAATGTGTTAATGGAGATATTTTATATTAAATTTCTCTGTATGTGTGTATGTAGATATTTGGGGAATTTTTTTGGCTTGGGCAATGTCAAGTATCTAAATCTCTGTAGCTGGGTTCATTCAGCTGCTTTGCACTGATGGCTGTTTTCTCTTCCTGTTTTCTTTTTCTGACCATCCCTGGCAGATATATTTCAAAGAGGAAGATCACAGGTTCTCTTTCTCATCCACCATGTTTGGAAACAAAATGATCTTCTGAATGCAGAGGGGCCTTCCGTAACTTTGAGTACCAGTCCATAAATGAACGTCATTTGTATAGAAATTGCAAGGTGTCCTGCAAGGGCAGATGGTGCTGTAAATGAGAGCAAATAATTTCATGCTCATTTGAGAAGTTCTAAATTTGTGGTGAGTTTGTGCATAGCTGTCTGTGTGAGATAGCCTGAGGAGTTATTGCTTCTTTGTTTGTCTGCCCCCTTTGTCTCAGCTCTATCCTGTACAGTTCCCTTCAGTGCATGGATGTGGATGAGATCATAGCTAGTTCTGCTTTTTTGTTTCCCTTTCTCTCTTGTCTATGTTTACAATAAAGTGCCTGTATTGAAACTGCAATGAATATGCAGAGTGAAGGAGGAACTTCTTTTGGTGCAATTCTTTTTCGTGGAGAAGTTTTTCTGATAAAATTGAGCAAGACCCTGAAGGAAATTTTTTTTTTTAGTTGCAATTGAGAAAGATAGAAGGAGGTTTCTCAATGCATGTTGTCCTGGTTTCATCTGGGATAGAATTTATTCTCTTCTTAGTAGCTAGTTCAGTGCTGCATTTTGGATTCAGTACGATNCAGTAGGACGTTGTTTTTTAGTTTATTGATAAAAATATTTGTTCACCCTATATTCTCTTTAGTAATTATTTCCAAAAAGAGCATTTGATAAATACTGCAATGTTGGAATTAGTTCAGGTACAAGAACCTGATTTTAAGTTTAATTTTTAGGTATATTATGATACCATATAAAATATGTGATAATAACAATGTATTCAATATTACAGTAATTACTGAAAATTTTACTATGTGCTAGACCCACAGAAATGTACACATTAATGTGTACATATATGTATTTTAAAAATATTAATGTGTTAATGGAGATATTTTATATTAAATTTCTCTGTATGTGTGTATGTAGATATTTGGGGAATTTTTTTGGCTTGGGCAATGTCAAGTATCTAAATCTCTGTAGCTGGGTTCATTCAGCTGCTTTGCACTGATGGCTGTTTTCTCTTCCTGTTTTCTTTTTCTGACCATCCCTGGCAGATATATTTCAAAGAGGAAGATCACAGGTTCTCTTTCTCATCCACCATGTTTGGAAACAAAATGATCTTCTGAATGCAGAGGGGCCTTCCGTAACTTTGAGTACCAGTCCATAAATGAACGTCATTTGTATAGAAATTGCAAGGTGTCCTGCAAGGGCAGATGGTGCTGTAAATGAGAGCAAATAATTTCATGCTCATTTGAGAAGTTCTAAATTTGTGGTGAGTTTGTGCATAGCTGTCTGTGTGAGATAGCCTGAGGAGTTATTGCTTCTTTGTTTGTCTGCCCCCTTTGTCTCAGCTCTATCCTGTACAGTTCCCTTCAGTGCATGGATGTGGATGAGATCATAGCTAGTTCTGCTTTTTTGTTTCCCTTTCTCTCTTGTCTATGTTTACAATAAAGTGCCTGTATTGAAACTGCAATGAATATGCAGAGTGAAGGAGGAACTTCTTTTGGTGCAATTCTTTTTCGTGGAGAAGTTTTTCTGATAAAATTGAGCAAGACCCTGAAGGAAATTTTTTTTTTTAGTTGCAATTGAGAAAGATAGAAGGAGGTTTCTCAATGCATGTTGTCCTGGTTTCATCTGGGATAGAATTTATTCTCTTCTTAGTAGCTAGTTCAGTGCTGCATTTTGGATTCAGTACGATAATAATGTTAACAACACACTGACGTGGAGGACTCCTGCAGAAATCAGTAAGGCCTAGGGTTCACAGGGAATGACTCTGCTGTTTCCCTGTACTGATGCAGTAAACAACTGGCTGCAAGGTTGTGGAGAGGCAGAAGGATGGGGCAAAGGTTTCCTCATCTACAAGTATTCAACAAATACCAGTGAATTTCATGGTCCAGCAAGGCTCCCCACCACTTCATAGCACAGATTGCATCCTCTGAGAGGGCTTGTCTTGCAGACATGCTTCTCTTCCACTGGTGAAGACTCCATCTTTCCCTTCCTCCAAGGCTTTACACTAATATGTCTTTCTGTGGTGGCTGGTGTACATTGAGACAAATATTAGGAAACCTGATCTGTCTTTAATACAATTTAGCAGCTGGAAATGCGGAGTTTCAGCATCACATAACCAAGCCGGTATTTGTGGATGACAGGCAAGTGCTCCACAGACCACATGGCTGGAACTTCCTGATTAATGCCTTTCCCAAAAGCTGTGCAACCCATCCTAACCACTCCTGTCGCCCCAGGGTCGGAATGCCTACTCCAGCTCATCACAGTTGTTACAGGCGGCTAAAGCAGAAATGGCTCTAGGTAAAACTACCTGTCACTTTCCATTATAAAATACTGTATTTACTGACTTATAATGTCTCCAAAGTTTAATTCGTTTTTAACTTTTCACAGGAAATGCTTTATTCTTGTGGGGGGAGGGGCAGGAAGGGGCAAGGGAGGAAGGAATGATAGTGGGCAAGGAGAATAAATGGAGAGACCTAAACCCCCTGAAGGATCTTGTCTATTTTTCTCTTCTAGAAATATGTGTATTTTTCACCTGCCCATTTGGGAGCAAGGACAGTAGAGAGTGTTTCTGGCATGGCAGGTGGTTCCTGTGATTGTTCCTTTGTAAATGCACCCGTGGTTATGCATTTGGAAACCTATTTGCAGATGGTCAGATATGTGACAGCTGGCAGCTAATTTTTCCAATGACAGTGATGCGTGTGCTCCTACCCCTTGCCAGCACCCATGTCCTGTCAGCAGAGCCAGGCTCTGAACCTGTCCCTTTCTGAGTGGCATGGGACACCTTGGCCCTCAGCATGGCCAGGAGCTGCCATGGTGTTGGGCCTGGGACCTGGGACTCTGGATCCAAAAATGCAAGTAGGAAAGAGAAGATGGATATCAGAATGTTGGGGGGAAGGAGCCTTGTGCAGAGTGGCAAGATGGTTGCTGGCATTGTGAAGGAAGTAAGAGGCACTGTGACAGGAGGAGAAACAGGACATTGGAAACAAGATAGATGGAAGCCTCGTGCTGAATGCTGCCATTATGCAGCTTCTGGAGGAGTTACACTTGTGTGTGTGTGCACTGTAAGGCAGTTCTGAACTGCAGGAGTACTAATCATTTCTGCCGTTTGTTTCCAAGGGTGTCGAGTGCTCAGAGGGTGAATTTGGGCTGTGTCATAAAGGCAGCTGCTCCCTGCCAAATCCCTTCCTTCTTTGTGGCCAATAAAGTTGAAGGACAGAGGATTGCTGAAGAAGAGAAGATGGCTTTTGTGACTTTGTGACTTGGTTTTGAGTTGTAACCCACACATCTATTTCACTAATTATCAATTTCTTCCACTTTTTTTTTAATGTATGTAACAAATAACTTTTTACCATAAAATACATACTATGCTGATGAACTCCACAGAATTAAGACCTTATGAAAGTTACTTTGCCTTCAGAACAGATTTTTGATAATGCAATGTAAATAAACCATGAGATTATATTTTTAGATGTTTAAATGTTTTGATCTGTTTTCATTAAATGCTTTTTTTTTTTCACTGAGAACAGTCCATCCTGTGCACTAAATGGTCAGAGACTCTCTGGGGGGTAATAAATGCTTGATACTTGAATGAAATTTTGTCTTGGCATGTAGCAGAGAGAAGAAAAATGTAAGGTTTTCTGTGCAAACTCATGTGGACACTTTTTAGGTTTTGAAAGCTTAACTGTGCTACCCTAGTACTAAGCTAATATGGAAATTTATCCTCTGACTCTTTTCACATGTGTGTGCTCAAACATATATGCATTTATGTAAAGTGTAGTTATTTAGTATGCATAGAAATGTGTGAGAGCTATATGTTGGGCCAGAACTCTCTCATTCCTTATCAGCCTCATGAGACTTTAAAAATTATGGTTTCCTGTTTACTTGTTAATTCATCATTATAAATTCCAAATGCTTTTCGTATTCAGTGTTCCTGGTGAGTATCTGGAGTTTTAAACAAATCCTTTATTTTCATAAAATGAGAACAAGACTTTATTTGTATCACTTTGATGTTTTTTTAACAAAGTGAATGCAGAATGTTTTTAAAAACCATTCTCCCATCATCTGAATGGTAATTACTGGGGACATTTTGAAAATACAGTGTTTAAGCTGTTCTTGTATTCCTGCTATTTCCAAATCTTATGTTAAAGAGTAGATTCATGTGTCACTTAGGTGTTGCCACTGATTCTGCAAGGTGACAGGACATGCAGTGAACTATGCTGACCAAAGAAGAAAAAGAAAAGGGTTGCCTTGTCATGGTAAAGATAAAAACGATGTTATCTCTCCACCACCCGGTGCACTTTCCCAGCTGATTCTGAGTGCAGCTGTCAGATCTGCCAAGTCAGTTTTCTCCTAAGTTCACTGAGGATTTGGGACAATAATAATGATGAAATTAGATGTGGGCATTTCAGTTCTGTTCTCTTGGGACCTTCAGAAAAGTGCAGGTTTGGACAGCTTGACCTTGTTGTAATTCACACAGAACTTGTTCTGGAAATTCCAGTTTTCTGCCATTGGAACATGCACAACTCCTATCTTGGAGGAGCCTCTGGCCATTCCCAGACATTGTTTATGGCAAGAGTTCAGGAGGATGTGAGCCAACTCTCTTAGCTATTTGTACCATTTATCTCCCTGTCCCTCACCCGATCTTGACTTTTTCCATGATTATGAGAAGAAAAGATTTTATAGACATCTATACAGCACAGTCTCTCCACTGATGTCACCAGCAAGCATAATCTTTTCAATACAATGTGATAACTGAGTCCTAAGAGGGATTTCAAGTATATGGTGGGTGACTTGCTTGGCATATTTCCTCTCCACCTTTTTGATTTCTTCTCTTAGTACTGTACTCAGACTGTAATGGTTATTACAGTCTGAAGCATGCACATTGGAGTGGGTATTGATCCCTGCTCCATTTGCTGAGTTTGGCTGCCTATCCCTCCTCTGAAGCTCTCTTACCATTAAAAAGATTGTGTTCTGTTGAGGCTTAGACACTCAACCAGTTATTTTGAGTTACGAAGTTCTTGTCTGTTTCCAAAGCTTCCCACGTAGATGATGGTTATCCTTCAAAATGCTTTTTTACCTTTGGGCAGCTGAAGATTGGCCATTTTAACAGCATTTTGCATTTTTGGAAAGTTTTAACTGATTGTTTAGTGGTAATGTCTGTAAACATTTGACTGTGTAATTTTTCCCCGCCTACAAAGTCATTCATTATCATGACTCTTTACCATTCCCCTTACCTGCAGGTTTTATGCCCCAAATTTAGTATCTAGAGATGTTACTGAATATCAAGGTATTGCTGTGCACTAAATGCTTTTCATGTATTTGTTGCAAGAGGAAGTTGGATCTCTGCTAATCCATTTTGAATGCTTCTTTTGACGTTAACCACACTGTGCTTCTTGATGAAAGGAAGAATTCCAAGGATCCAGCTGGAAATCCTCTTTTCTCCTTTGATCAATGCCAAGTTCTCAGCTGCACATCATGTTCCTGTGTATGAGCTGAAAGATAAGAAGTAACTTTGAGAAATCAAACCTCTCCTATTGTGGTACCTGGAGGCCAATTATTGCTTCAGGTGGCGATGCAATCTATCATTTACAGATGGTGCATCGCAGTCTTTGGCTGACACTGCTGCTTTTGTGGTGGTTGTCCAAATTGGATCAGGCACGAAGCATCTTGATTCCTTCTTAGGAATCACGCCACAATTTGTACTAATGCTTTTCCTCTGGGCCGGCTGCCCATAGATGGATAATGGATAAATTTGTATGGTTTTGTTAATATTGTGATAAAATCCTTTAATTGTGGGAAATAGTGCTCAAAGAACAACTTCTTGAAAGATTTTAAGAAACTCTTCTATGGAATGTTTTAAATTTATGCATAGCTCAAAGACAGAAAATAACACTGAGTTTAAATAGGCTGATAAGGAATACCAGGCTAATAAAGACATAGTAAATAAAATAATTAAAAATAAATCCCTGAAATTGTTTTAAAAATACCCCACAAAACAATAAAATCCTTCTAAATCAAAAAGAGAACATACCCTTTATACTTTTCTATGAAATTGAAATCCAGAGATTATGATGGTTAAACACTGAGAATCCTTTTATTCTGGGTACCAAAGGTTTGCATTGAAAATGCAAATGGAAGCAGTTTTTAGGTCAGAGCACATGCCATAACCAGACAGGTTTTGAGTCTGTTCCTCATCTTGGATCCCAGAACTAATAGTATTTCAGTTTAAATAGCTCTGCATCCTATTTAACTGGACTATTTTCAAAGCAGTAGATGGATTTAAGTATGAAGACTGAACAAAGTCAATTGATGGTTTATTTTTCTTAAGCCCCAATGCATGCTTTTGAAGTACATTTTGTCCATTTAATCAGCCAACCGTTGCCATTACATGTCTTCAGAGAACTTTTTTTTTTCATTCCGCTTTTCAGAAATGCTGTCTCTTTTCTCATATTTTTAACAACATTGTGTAGGTTAATGATGTTAAACTCTTCTGGAAGAATGGGGAGGTTCTGACGCTTCAAAGCCTGTCCATGTGAAGTCAGTGGGCATTTTGTACAAGAGCATTGACCAACAACAGGAATGCTTATATTGCATTTTGCCAGCAGGCATGTCCTTAGCTATTTAAAACTGCAAAACAAACCTCAAGCCCACAGTTTTAAGAGAGTCTAAAGCTATTTAATTAGAAATTAAAAAGATGCCAGTGCTTTCTCTTGCTCGAGAATTTGGAGAAAGAAAAGAGTGCTAGTGGCTAGACCAAGCAGCACTGGTAAAACCAAGATGCAAGTTTTAAATATATGGTGAATGTTTATATTTAGAAGGCTTTCTCAAAAGACAGACGTATTCTTAGGCCAACAAAGAACAAAAATTCTCTCAAAAGAAGTAAATATATACTTTTTTCTTTTGTCCAAAGAAAATGAAGACTGACTTAGGTAAATACAGAAAATATTCTGCATGTGTTAGTTTACTGCTATTCTTATTTTTAAATAGTAACTTCACAAATACATGAATATGGAATGTTTTGCCTAAAAGAGTGAGTTTTGGGTCCTAATCCAGTCTATCTGTTCAAGCTACATAGCCTAACTTAGGGGAGATTTTTTTGTTGTTTTTGTGCTTAATTCAAAGGGACCGTTCAGTGCAGAAAATAATGAGGTTTCCTCTGAAATTTTGTAAACTCTGAATTAATATGTAACCAGCAGAGTTTAGAAAATAGTCCCTCGCCTTTGTCCATTTTTGTATCTCTAAAGAGAGAACCATTTCCCCTTGCCCTCTTGTTTAATTCAAATTCATGCTTCCAACAAAGAGATGACAGAAAAGATGAACTGTAGAAAGAATTTGCAGGTAACTAGAAGTAGAAAGAAAGAGCTGAAGCAAGAAATGGCAAGATAAATTTGGTAAATAGGATTTGTCATTTTGCAGAAGATGCTGTAGAAGGTAAAAATCTTTTTCTACACCCAATTAAAAACCGGGTAGAATTTAAAAAGCTGTGCATGTGTTTTGAGTGAATTAGTTTCTTTTTCTCTGTGTGTTTTCAAAGACAGCATTTTTCAATAATCTATGCAAATCTACTGTAATACTCAGGTTACCTGCAACTATATGACATTAAAAAAATTTAAATATTACCCAGGCTTTTAATGGAGTACTCTATCTGTCTTATTACAAACTTCATAAAAGATTTGTCTATAAATAGACTTTACAAAAAGAATTGAAGCATAAACTCCATACAGTGTAGGTGGGACACACTGCAGTGTTATCAGAGACCTGAGTTACTCAAGCCTGTATGAGGGAAATGGCTGAGGATCTGTCTGCAAAGGGGAATCAATTAGCAAGACAAAAATATTTGAGTGGAAAAAGCAAAACAAAGCAAAACCACATAATTGTTATTGCCATAGCAGTATATTTGAAATGATTCATGAATGATGCAGGTGTTATGACTACTTGTCAGGAAACAGATGACAATTCCCTAGAAGAAAGCATGGGAAAAAATCCCTTGCTGAGCTCTGGTCTCAGATCCTGAGGATAGAAACACCTTGGCCATGGTGTTGTCTGTAATGCTACCTGAAATTTGAAACCATGAATATCTAACAGTGCAAAGGTCTACTTAGAAACATATCTGAAATTATTTTACAACTCCTTGAAAAGTATAACCAGAGCAAATGCCTAAGTCAATTTCATGAGTGAAGGATGAGGGGCAGGTTAGAGTGCTCTCAGGGGTAGGGAGGAGAGGGTATGAAAGCAGATTTCGTATATAGGATCTAGGTACTGCCCGGTCCCTGAATGTGATGACTGGGGTTTGAGCTAAAGTACACCAGTTTAAGCAGGCTCTGGGGCTACTTTTTATCTGAGAGCAAGAACTTCAGGAAGAAAGAGAGAAGAGACTGCAGGAGAGAAGGATTGTAGGAACACAGGCTTCTTCAAGTTGAAGCTTCTTTTAAATGCGAGCTAAGGTGTGAGCTGTGAAACAGTGACAGAAGGGTGATGGTTTCACAGTGATAGTTTTCTGTAGTGAGGAGCAATTCCAGCCCATTATTGTATATATTTAATTATTATAATGAAAATATATATTATAGGGTATTCAGAAACCGGATATTGCATGGCAGAAGATGACATATAAAAACACAAGCACATTTAAATATAGAAAGTTTTGCACAGATAGAATGTAGAGACTCTAGGACAGTGGAGAGTGACATTTAGTAGAAGACAAGAACAGGAAATTCAGATCTTTATTTTACCGTAAATGGAAAAATTTAGATAATTTCTGCAGTCATGTGAGTTTTAATGAAAGAAGAATGTCCTTCTGTCTTTTGCAGAATATTCATTGTCCCATTGAGTTCTTGGTGCTGTACTCGTCTTGTAAAGGCTGACTACCCTTATCCTGCTTTCAAGATATTTACAGGCAACACTTCTGTAAGTTACTAAAGATTTATACATATTTGCTGTTTTTCTTCTCATCTTCTTTTCTTTTCCCCCCTTTTAATTATGTTCACTATACTTTGATCTGGAGATGTTAGAATATAATTTTTAACACTTTTTATTTTTTCTGTGAAAACTGTTTGCTTTCAGTTTTGGATTTTCCATCCAATTTGGCAATAATGTTTGATCATGCATTCAAATAATATATTAAGCAAATTAATTTGAAGTATTTAGCTGATAAAATACTTTTGCTTATTTAATTAAGAAAATCACATGATTCTCTCTTTTGTGTCATAGTCACAATCCAAAACTTCCTTTACCAATATGGTTATTTAAGGAGGATCAGGCAACACAATTATTATTTTTTTTTTTATTATTATCCTGCAGCGCCTTTGTGAACTGTGTGAATGTTTGTGTGTGTAAGTATGTGTCTTTCCCATCCTCATCCAGGTTGTCTGCTTTTTTGTCTTCTTCTTCTTCTTTTTTTTTTTTCTAATTTTTTAAAAAAAATTTATTTAATAGGAGTGTATCTCTTTTCACAAGACTCTTGACTTGTTTCATTCCAGGATGAGTGTCTTTGTATTTTTTTTTTTTTTGATGGTGCTTCTATATCATTGAATAGGAGAACAATCTGTTTGGTTATTTTATCTGTTACTGCCACTGGTCTTTCACCTCCCTACACACTGGGTATCTCACTGTGCATTGGGTGCCACAGGTACCTGAGGTATCTCCATAGGGATAGCAGGGAAGAGAGAGGAACCTACAGGAGACTGGGTTACTTCTTGATTGTCAGCTGCCATCTGGGGGTCAGAGGGGATCCTTTAGGGATTGGATATCTGTGCTTTACTGACAAGTCCAGTGACACATTCCACTTACCCAAACTTTGCTCTAGTGCAGTCAGGACTGTGTTAAACCTGCTACAAGGCTTGCCATCCGCAGCAGTGTTATCTGTGCACTACTCATGGTATTGAATATTTTCATTTATTTCTAATTTACGACATGTTTAAGTCATGAGAAGCAAACAAATATTTTGTAGTGGAGCAATTCTGATTTTCCCCACCTGGATTTGTGGTTGTAATATTAGCTAAAGCCAGGTAAATAATACACCAGGAAAACGAATACTGGGGGTTGCACTTACTGACTCTTTTCACAGAAATCCATTATAAAGTTTTCTATCAATCCTTGTTCCATTAGGAAATCTATTCTCAATTGTGTCATCTTTCTAGTAAAGTATTCTAGTAAAACTGTTGTTATATTTTCTTGTTACTTGGACTGATCTCTCTGGGGTAAAAACAAGGGTTTAATTTGAGGGCAATCAGATGCTAATTTTTAAGACACTTCGTGTTTATCTATGGTAATTTACTGCAAGGGAAATTTCAGTGGTACAAGGCAAGCAGGGAAACAAAGCAGTTTGGCTCAAGTTTCACTCACACTCTCTGAATGGGGACTGTGCTGCATATGTAAATGAGATCTGTAGTCTAAAAGAAGCTGGAGGGCTTCAAAAGGCTCCAAATGTATGAGTGTCTTACTGACCCTGCATCCTTCCCATAGCCCTGCTGACTAATAGGACACAGCTTGGCCCCTACCACTGTTCTCTAATCTATCTACAGTCTTGCTCTATTTCTTTGTGCATGTGAGGGGACAGAGACATGCCTGTCCTTCTGTTCAAGTCTTCCCCCTTTATCCCTGTCTGGAAGCTATGCCAAGCAAGAACAGGGCCATTTGAGACTTACAATTCAAAAACTAACCTGGCATTGGAGTGACAGTGAGCACAGCTACTCTTCAGAAAAACAAGGAGTTCTTTGAAAAGCAAAGTTAGAGAAACCTTGTTTCTTACAGCTTTATATGTTTTGATTTAACCTCAATGTCTTCAGCTCCTACTTCTCCTGTCCTTTTTCTGTTACTCTTTCCACCCCTCTCCCCAGGAAATGCATTCAAACAATGCTCTCCACTTTTTGTCTCCTGTTTGGCATGCTCTCCAAAAACTACATAAGCACTGTCTAGCCAGCTGAGCAGAGTCTGGTATAAGGAAAACGTATTTTCGGATATCTACCACTTTGTCAATATTTCTTTAACAGACAGTTTCTGGGGAGCTTGCATCAGTCTCCTTTGAGATCTCATTAGCACCTTGAAAATCCAAGGTCACTTGAAAAAAAACCAGGAAAAACCTGAAGCATTATATTTTTCTTCATATTCTTATTCTGATTTGGATTGATATTTGCCAAGATTGTTTTATCAGTTACTAGTACTTGTAGCCCTGGGAAAGATCTCAAGTGTTATCAAAGAAAAGGGGTTTTTTTGAAATCTCAGAGTGGGATCTGTTGTTCAAATAGGGATGAATAAATATTTTAAGAGCTTTCTGTACTTTGATGTCAGTGGGTATCTCCTTGGCCACTGGATATATTGATACCCAGTCCTAACCTTTATTACATAAACAAGTTAGTGGTTTTCTAAATTATTTTTATTTCCCTAATGCAACAAAGCACTGTTTCTGTTTAATGCTACAGCTGCACATTAACATGAAGGCATAAGCTTTTTTTAAAAAGTTGTGCAGTACATTAAAATGTACTATAGTATTTTATATCTTATCTTTATATCTTATCTATCTTATCTGAAGATATCTTTATATCTTCAGTATTTTGGTCACAGTGCTAGTGCTTTGCCACGTGAAAAATTGAGCTTTTATTTTATTATGGGGAAGAGATCCTCTATTTTACATTTCATTTGGCTTTCTGTTCTGTAGATCAGATATTTTGAAAGAAGTATCAGAAGATTTATATTTGATATTCTGATATAAATTTATACATTTAACATTCTCAGAATAATTTTGGTACCACCATAAAATTTAAGATTCATAGAGAAAAAGAGCAAAAGGAGCCATTCTGTCATCTTCCCTGATCTGTGGATGCCTTATATTTAACCCAGTTACTAATGTGTTGAGCCAAGTGCCATGGGCTTGATTAATTAATATAATGCAGTAGCTCTTGTTACATCTTTCACAGAAATTTAGAGAACTTATTCACCCCAACTCTCCCTTTCTAAAGCCCATGGGTATTGTCATTACAGAGCATAGAACTCTCTACCTCATCTTTGAGGTGAATTAAACGGTAAAACTCTGTCTGCATGGTATTTGCTCCCTTTCCCAATTATTTTTATTCTCTGTTCTCTGTTACATTATGCAGTATTCAAAAATCCCCGTTACAGCAGGGGTATCAGAAACACCTAGTATAATCCAGCATAAAAAAAAAAAAAATCCCATATACTGATAGCATCATATTTTCTTTTTTCTTTCTCACTGCTGTCTTTCTAGCCTTAGCAAAAGAAATCATGCTTTATAATTTTTTCTCAAAGTTCTGACTACAGCTATATCCTTTGTGGTCTATGACATAGTTCGCTCATGGGTTTACCACTTGCTTCTGCGACTGCAAGGTGGTTTCCTGTTATCTATAAAAAATAATGTAACTAGGGGAGATTTGTGATGACTGGAAAAAAAAATGAAATATTATGGTTTGTGTCACCCTGGAATTGATTTCCAAGCATATGAAGGATAAAAAGACAGTCAGAAATTATCTACCTATTTTACCAAGGGAAAAACATGCTTGACCAGCATGGCTGTCTTGTATGATTAAATTATTTTCAATGTGGATGACCAGTGAGCAATAGGTAAAACTCGACTTCAGTAAAGCTTTTGATACCACCTCCCTCAACATCTTCATTTAGAAGGTAATTTATGAGCAGTATGATTGGACTCTTTTAGGTGGGTGATGACTTGATGCCTAGTAATGAGTGGATAAATAGTGTGTATCTAGCATAAATGGAGAAGCCTCTATTATTGACTAACTCTATCAACAGTCTGGAGGATAAAATTCCTTAGAAAATGTAAAGAGAATATGAAAGTTTAAACACAGCATTAAATGTGGAGGATTGACTAGTGAGTGGCAGAACTTTGGTCAAGAAAATCCTAAGGACTGTGTCAACAGGAATGTTACAAATTTCAATGAAAATCACACATTTCCATACTGAAGGCAAAATAATAACAATAAAATTAAGTCTGGGCAGGGACAGCCATGGTTCACAGTGTTCTCATGGTCCTGATGAGTAGCAGTAAAGCCAATTGATTGAGACAAGTCATTTTTCTCCTCTGCTCAGCACCAATGGTACTGGACGTTTGCTTCCATTTTTGGGTTTCCCATTCAAAAAAGCCATTAAGAGATTGGCTGACATCAGCAGAAGGCTACCAAATGGTATGAGGCATCAGGCATGGGACCGACCTGGAGAAGTTGATGGAGTTGGGAATCCTTAACCTGGCAGGAGGAAGCTAAGGTGAGGTCTAACAACTGCCTGCAGATAATTGCAGGCAGCTGCAAAGATGGTGGAGCCAAGTTCTTTTCATTGATGGCAGAAGGTATAAAGAGGCCAAAACCTCCATTTTGGGATGTTTGCTAGTCATGACATTAGGAAGGAGACTCTCCTTTGGAGGATTATGCAACACTGGAACAGGATCTGTCCTTGGAGGGAATGGACTAGCCAGACAAAACTACAGCTGACTTGACCTCATGCAGGAGATTGCTGTGCTTTGGACAGAAAGCTGGAGTAGATAACCTCCAGACATGCCTCCAATCAGGGTTCAATGACTCTGTGATATATAGATGTGTTTCTCTGGATCAAAATCCAAATATTATATATGACTATTTAGACCTTAGTGTCATTTAATGTCTTGTCAGCCATCCCATTAGTAGATTTCATGAACAATATGTAGTTTGTAGTATCAAATTGTTGCTGATAATGCTGAATGCCAGACCTCCTTGAGAAATGACACTGTTTCATTCTCTAATCAATGATGATTTTCAATGATTATTTGATGAATATTTCACTGGAGCTTGAGGCGCAATTTATTCTCTTGCCTACTTTGACCAATAGCCTTGTATCATTAGCCTACTTTGGTGAGTAACATTTTCTTAGTACATGGACCTGTATTTTTATGAATTCCTTCAGGTCTGGGTTATGTTATGTTTATTCATAAGTTCTGGCATGCATGTACATATATGTGTGTGTGTGTATACATATATATTTGTATATATATTTGTGTTTGTCCATTCCATCTTTCTAAAATAAACACTAGCCAGAGATATTTAAAGATCAGAATTTTGGCAAAGAGTAGCTTCCAAAGTTTAGAAAAGAACAAGTGGTGTTTCTCTGATGAGATGAAATACACAGCCTAAGTCAAATAATTCATATTATAGCCATTAGCACAGGATCTCAGTACCATCTACACTTAGTGTTTCCTACTTGAACTTTTTAGTGACCCTCCTTGCATAAAAGTAAACTTCGGTTAGTTTTCTTAAGTGATAAAATTAGCCTTCTGCCTTTTTCAGCTTCCAGGTAACCAGAGTTGTTTGGGAGGAGGGACATGCTTGCCTACACTCTTATCCTTCTCTTTTTTATCTAGGAATGAGATTGCAGGAGAGAAATTAATCACCTTGGCTTTTCTTTGTGCTCTGCAGCATGTTCTCTTCCCTCAACACCAATTCTGCCTTTGGGACTTACGTAAAAACAAACCACATCCCCCAGCATTCTGCCCTGCCTTGGTGCTGCCATTGAGTTTTTTGAAGGTGGGGCTCACTTTCCCCTTGATAACTATTTTAAAATATGTAAATATAATTGTCTGTGTAAGTTAGTCCTGTGCAAATAACTGCCATATGGAAGGAAAATACAGGGAAAGACAAATGAAACAGAGTTAGCTGTAAACTGAGAGTTAAAGATTCAAAAAAAAAGGGATTTCTTTGCTCCTCCTAATTGTGTAGGTATAAACCTGAAATGTGAAAATTTTCTTTTTTCTTTTTTCCCCAATCCAATTTCTGACTTTATCCTGCTTAGTAAAGTGCTTGGAAGGGTGAGTAACATCACTGAAATGAAATATGGAGAGTTAGCTCTATGTTTGTTTTGGTCTTAAAGTGAGAATCACTCACTGAATAAAGCAATGAAGATTGTTGGTAAGAGCTGCAGAATTATCTGTCAGGACCAAGTTAGGTAGAAAGTACTTACAGGAACAAAGTCAATCTCTACTGCTCTGAACAACCATTTCTGTGTTTTCTGGGTATGCTCACCACTCAAAATCTTTTTTTCCTTCTTTCTTAGAAGTCATCTCATATCTGCTCTAAATAGAGGATATTCAGCTCCTTTGATGAATTTGGCAAGGATAAGTGAAGCTATCTTTTCATTGACACTTTTTCAGCTAATAACTCTCCTTCCTGACCTGACGGATTTTGAAGTTTCTGCCTAGCTAGTTAACTGAAAATATTTTGAAGTGTTCTTTCTCTTCCTCTCATTTTATTTTTTCCACACATTTTACCATCCTGAGAAATAGGCCAACGGTAGGCACCAGTGGCAAGCAAATCTCTGAAAACTGCTGAAAAATATAGGTGCTGCTAAAACTAATGGATAACAAACTTGCTATGTGGCTGCAACCTGTAGTCCTTCCAGTCAGTGAGTTCATTCATCTGGAGCTGGCTTGGACAGTTTCTCATGCCACCTCACAGAGAGAGCCTAGAATTTAGCTTTGATGAGAAGATGCCTTTGGTTGACTTAGCAGAAAGCTCCATATGGCAGCAGCCTTGAGAGTTTTTAGAACATGCTTTTGCTTGTCACTTGTGTTCCAGTAAATGTCAGCATAATTGAAATCACCGTGATGAATGTGTGTGCTTTTTCTACAACTCTCCTTTTTTCATGCATAAATGCTTCCTGTTCTGCCTTCTAATCCTGCCCTGGAGATGCATAACAGTTCCTTATAACTATTGTTTTTCAATATTTTCACTCTCATCTCAGTCCAAGCTCTTTCAGCTGTGGTGAGCAGACTATATTTGTAAACTTTTCCCTCTGAGATAATGTCCTCCTTCACACGTTTGCATGTTAATGTAGTGCATCCTGCTACTTGAATGCTAACACTGCCAGCTCTTTGGTTTAGTGATACTGAAATGGGGTAGTCATGATCCACTACTTCATTATTTATGTAAATATGTAAGGATAAAGAGGGGAAACTATCCTGGATCTCCCTGTGGCTTTTATGATTCTGTTTTATAAGCAGAGTGAAAAACTTAAGTGAGCTAATAAAAGGACTTTCTTATTTACACACAAACGTTACTTAGCAGATTTGTGACAGAAGACATTTTCTTAACAACTTCAGTAACTTCTAGTCCAGTCTCATGTTAAGATTGACCATTTCCCTGACCTTAGGATGTTTTTTCCAAGATTGATGATTCTATATTTTTGATATAATATGATTCTCTCTCAAATATAATCTTTTATTATTCTTTTGGATATTCTTTCCTATTCCTCTCACCATTTCTATTGGCTGTCCTCTCATGATTCTTCCAGAGCTTCACATGCCATCTTCTACTGATGGCAGCCACATTTTCTGTTAGATTCAACAGACTGCCCATGTGAATTAATGGTCCATATTAAATAAAGGAATTTTATAACCCATTATACTTCTTTTCCTCCATCAGAGGCAGATACTGGATTATTCAGAAGCACAGACACTGAGTCACCATAAATCAAACCAGTCTCTTTTTTTTTTACCCTACAATTTCTGCTAAAACTTTTCCCCTCCTTCCTTTCACTTTGAGGAAAAAAACCCCAAAAGCATAAAAACCTCACACACATGAACCTAAACATCAACTTCTCCCTTTCTTTAAAATGCTAGTTGATGCTGTGGTCATGTCCCACATGCTTCTTGGATCCTCCAGCTCTGACACCACTCTTCTTCCAGTGGCCCAAAGCAGGGACACTAGGGCAGTCAGCCGTACAACATTGAGCCTGGGTTTGGTTAATGTAACCCCTAAATATCCATTCCATTAAGCTTTAACTGCCTCTTGACATCTTCATGGACCCATGCAGATTACACTCACCCTCTCAAATGTCATTTCTTAGGGTTGCTGTTTCACTTCTTTCACAGCATTTGAGGTCCTTTTGATGAGAAATCTCTGTCTGGTGCTTCTCTGTCTTGTGGTAACAAAGCAACCAGCACCTTCATGACACAGCAGGTCACTGCTTTCTGGCTACAAGGATCTTTCTTGAACTCTTGTTCTTCTGTAGTAGACTTATACTTGCACCAGGGCGGTTCATAGGGGAAGAAAAGGCCAGGTGAACAGTGCTCTAGGCCAAGAATTGGCTATAACTTTACCAAATGGCCATCTAGTACTGGTGGGGAATGTGTTTATTGTTCTCTTATGTATACAGTTGGGTATTTTTTTATTGACTAGGGTTTGACTATGGAGGGTGGGGGGTTTTTTTCTTCCCTCAGGAATTAGGGGGCAGCAGATATAAAAATGAAAGGAAAACAAGAGGTTGAATGAGTTTATAGAAAATTGGGTATGATACAGACCATGGTTTTAGACATATTTGATGCTGAGACAATTTTAACTTCTCCATGACCATTTTTTGATGTTATTCTGCCCCCTCAGCTCGTATCTGGGCAACACTAACAAGGCTTATTAAAGTAATTAAGATTTTTCTGCCTCTCTTAAATAAAATATAGAATTTCAGATACTTCATTCAGTGTAATATTTGAATACGTTATATAAACAGTGAGAAAACCGTATACTCCATTTGATTTAATCTTGAAAGTGTCCACAGTAAATAATGTAAGACATTTATTTTTTCAGATACAGTTCTAGCACTCCTAGGGGAAAACCTGAATGAACTTAAATTAAGTTTTAGCGTGAAGGGGAAACATAGAAAACAGATTCCCCAAATAAATGAAGAAGCAGGAGAAAATAATGGTCTTTGCAGCGTAGTCTAGCTCCCAAGGAGCCTCGATGATATTGGCCTGCTTTGTTACTCAAGTGGGAAGTGGTGGGCCTGATATGCTGACTTCAATTTCTTGTGTCCTGGAGATGAGGAACTGCATCACTGAACAACAAGAGAAGTAAGTGGCTAGGAGTGTGTGTGTTTAGGGGTACTTTTAAAGTTTGAAGATACTGAAATATGTAAAGATTGGCACATTTGACTCCAGGAAATAAAGTATGAGATGCTGGAATGCTGAAAAGGCCAACGGGGTTGGTATATCTTTGCCCTTAACATACCCAGGAGCATCAGGCAGGGATTGAGAGAGGGTGATTTAGCTGAATTGTTATGAGAAAAACTTGGGTTGCTTTGTTCTGCCCTGTAAAAGGCTGAAACAATTTGCCAAGTCAGGTGTGTAAGCCTTCATCCATTCAGACACACAGTGGAAAATATACTTTAAGAAGCAAATCTCTGATGTATTCCCTGCCTGTATTTCTGGTTATTCTGCTTTTCTTGTACTTATCTTTTACACCACAATAACATGAGTTATCACTATGATTAATAATTTGATTTCCGACTGTGCAAGTCCCATGTACGGCACGCCTGTTCCACTCAGGCTCATAATGCTAGTCCTGAATCGGAAGACAGAATTAGCCACAGGACATTTCGGACTTTCCAGGAGTGAAGGAAGAGAGCCTGGGCACAGAAATTCTTCTCTCTGTCTCCTAGCGTAATGCAGACCTTCTTGGTTATCCCACGCAACAGCTAATCTTTCTCTACTAAATTCTTATTGTAAAGGGTATGGTTTTCAGTTCCTAGGGAAGTGGTGTGAGGTGTTGGAATAAACTTTGACATAGTTTTGGAATGGATAATATCAGAGATTTTGCAAGAGTCGTTCTGACACTGAAATCATTCTCTTCACCTCACTTGGACTGAATTCTTCTGCAACATCCTGTGATGAAAACCAAAGTGAAGGAATTATCTAGAATAGAAGAACAATCGTTTTCTATTGAAGGGTGGAAAACAAGCATATAAAAGCAAATTAAATTAGACTTACATAAACAGCAGAGTTGGGGAGGGGTATGTTCAGTTAAATCTTTAATGATGTGAAAAATGTGAGCGAGGAGGGATCAGTCTGTTTTTTTAGGGCTGAAGAACTAGTGGGCCTCAGTGAAGCTTTCCTGCAGCAGGTTTAAAGGAAACAAAAGGAAATCTTTATGATGCATATTAAATTCTAAGAATCCTCATGGGACATTTTGGAGGCCAAAAACATAGAGAGAGCTGGAAAGGATCTGGATAGATTAGTGAAGATTAAGTCCATTTGTGACTATTCCATGCAGCCATTAGATGCAAGCTTCATGTCAGACACTCCTACTGATAGCTGGAAACAGGGGATTACAACACAGGAAGAACCCTTTAATGTGAGCTCTGTTCTTGTTCTGTTCTGTACACATCTGCTGCCAGCAGCTCTTGGAGAAAGGATACTGAATATATGGACTTTCAGTGTTGGACACAGCAGAACACTTTGTAGGAAACAGCTGGTAGCTTTCTGGATCCCAGAGGGATGAAACACATCTTCACTTGGCTGTATTTCAAGCAAATGTTTAATGTGAGATCTGTAGTGAACTTTACAGCTGACAAATGTAAGGCCATTTGGTAATAACACTATTGTAGCTGTATTCCCTGAGTTAACTGCAGTGTACCAGGTGATCTTTCAGTCTTCTAGTGATTACATTTATTTAATAACAAAATAATAGTATTAGTTGTACATTAATATCAGCTGCATAGTTTGTCTATCATACATATGATCAACAAAAAAAGGAGAGATACACATGGGTTTAGAAATCCATCACAAAAGTCCTGAAAGATTGAGGAAATAGGAAAACATGAAGAATTAAGTTTTTTCAGGTGCTATTATACATAGGTTTCGTATCAGAGACAGTGAAAGGCCCTGTTTCTGTATTAGTTTCTCTGTTCTTCTGAATTAGAAATATAAATACGTATTTTCACAGTATGAAGAATTTGATTTCTTCTGTACTCATTGGTGAAAAGAACTAAACCAACATTAAAAAGGGAAGGTGATGAATGCCATCTCAGGCTGGCTAAGAGTAAATTAAAGAGTGAGAACTGCACTTGTGTGCAGCACCTACTCACACATAGAAGACCCTCTAAGACATATCTGGCAATCCTAGAGAGCCCAGACAATGATGAGTCCTGTAGTGTACTCTGAAGAGGACAACTCTTAGGTGGAAGCTTTTTTACAGTGAGAAAGGCAGACAGAGTTGAAAGCTTCGCTCTGCAAATGCTTCTCTCCAGTCCTTGTCAGGTCTGCCCTGGGGTCTGACTGCCTCTGCTATCTGCACCTGCAACACATGGGAGCAGAGAGGGATGATCTCTCTGTAGGAGAGCACACACTGCTTGAATTGAGGCTGTGTAGGGGAACAAAAACTGTTCTTCCTGAAGCGAAGCAGCAGTGGTGTGGCAAGGGCACGGTACCAAGCAGGAGCATGTATCCAAATACATGAAGGATGCACAGCCAGATGTGCAAGGCAAGGGAAAAGATTCTGTATCAGGTCATTAAAGAAGAGTAATTGCAGGAAACACTATGTGAATATCTCTTCATGGCGTGAAATTTATTCACTTTGGCAGTGTTTGTGCCACTCTTTATTCGTTTTAGAACATTTGCTAAAAACAAATTTAACAGGCAAGAATTTTTACAGACTTAGCAAAGGTCAAGCAACTATCACAAGCTTAGAAGGCAAAAGTTGTATTTATGATGGTTGAGGGTTCATGTTGAAAAGGGCACAGGTTTCAGGTATGTGACTCATGCAGTACCATGTGACCTCTTTTTCCAATGGAAAAAGGTCACATTTCAGACAGTAAATATTTTAAGAAGCAAGAAAAAAATTATTTTGAAAAATTTTTTTTGAATATGTTTTTGAAGATGGTGAATCTTTTTAGAGAGAATAACTTAGGGAAAAATATTTTTATGAAAAATGGCTATCTGGTAACAAGCTGTCCACTGAAGTCTGTCTTATACAAAAAATGTGTATTTAAGTTATGCTATTGTGAGCACTCTGAGACAATCAGTAAGATAAAAAGGTGAAACATTTGCTGTTGTTGTGGTATCAGAGCGCATGAAATTGAGCTTCTTAAATAATTCCCTGGAGATCTTGAAAAAGAAAGTTGTAAAGTAGAACAATTTGCCTATATATTGTAGTCAGCACCTGACATTCGGCTTTTTTCCATGTGGAATTTAAGAATTCCAGGAGGACTGACTTTTTGAAGCGGTGAATATTTGATACTCCTATATTTGGATGAAATTCAAGTGACAGAAAAATTCAGCAAGGAAATTTCTGTTTGTTTTAACTATAATGC